>JBBPQO010000149.1:0-15612 GCA_038092535.1 Xerocomus subilludens | reverse complement strand
GTCAGCCGTGGTGAGTTTCTGGGTACAGTGATCAAGGCGCGTCGCGTCTGGCCCCGTCTTACGTAATTGTATTGTTAGACAAACGCAGGTTGTTCGTCAGAAAGACGTCGATAAAGGCTACGTTGCTGCTTGCGGGATAAAACAATACAGATTGAAAGGACAGAGAACGGCCGCTGTTTCGCTCACGCCGCAAACAAGCTTTGAGAGTGGTAAAAAAACGTGCATCATCTTCTGGCTGTTGACTTTTCTTTCGCATTCTTCCACAATAGACGCGTAAATGTTGTAAAAGATCGTCCTCCAAAAATGAACGCTCGTCGTTTCCCTCTTTGGGCCGCCCTTCTGTTGAGATTGCGTAAAATCCGAATTCCTTCCCGTCCTCTACTGCGAGAAAGAGAAATGGAAAAGTTGGAAAGGTTCATACATCCAGTTTGGGGTGTATAAACGTCGAGAATGACGGACGACAATGTTTTATGAGTTTTCTACTCATCTCCTCGGAGCCACCGGATCTACCCTCAGACCCGGAGTCTAGGCTTCTGAGCTCTCTACATATCTCCGTCCCGCTGACTCTCCACATCCTCCTGAACCACCTTACGGCCCAGAAAATCAACTAATTCGATGTATACACTGCGTACATAAAACGAACATACATAAAACGAACATATGTCGAACAACGACTCGCCACCCATATTTGGAAATATGGGGTCCTGAGTCCCATCTACCAACGCTGGAATTTCCACTAACTCGTTACCTCCCGAGTAGTATGGACGTTCACCGCTCACCAATCGCCTAACTCCGAAGCCATGCGCATAATACATAAATCATTCTGAAGTTAAGGTTAGAAGTACTCACTGCTCCCAGAACCACAGCATTAAGAATTCAGTTTAAATGATTAAATCCTTCTCAGTACCTGTCCATTATACATTATACATTGTGCCGTCATGCTATGGGTACATATCATCTAGGTAATTGAGGCAATCAGTTGTTATCATTATCTCCTCCCATACGTCATCCTCTTGACCAACCAAATCTTTGATACGACCAAGATGGTGGCGGATGACTCTTGGATGACCCCCAAAACTTGTCAAACGTATGGCCTCATTCAACAAAAACATCACCTCTTTGAGCTCCATGGACTGGGGTTGGCCCTCTAGCGACCCGAGCAAGCGGTTTATGTGATAATCCAACAGCGGATATGACTTTTTCGCTCGAGTCTCCCGGGACCCCTCAGGTGGCCCAGCCGCACGACGCTTTCCTAATACTGAACCCTGCACATACAAAGAGATATCAGGGCTAGTGTGAATGAACGTGGTTATTTCGCATGTGGGCGCACCTGTGATGGGACACTTTGGATCTCAGACGACGTCCCTGGCTGGAGTGGCTGGGGGTTGGCTGGGGAATGAAGTTCTTATGGTCATCATAACGCAACGCGCAATGTGAATGAATACTCACCATTTTTCAGCGCCTTTTTCTTCTCCTCTAGCCACTCGTGTCCGTTCTGAGCTGCATCGGGGGGTTGCGGCCAGGTAAATTCTGTGAGATCCTTGCCACCGCCGAAGATGGTCGTTCCTATGAGGCAATTACGCACTGCCTGATTGGGGCCGTTAGCAGGATGAAGAATCCCAGAAATTCAGCTTACTTTGAGGTATTCCTTGTCTTCTATGGCCAGTGTCATCCCCTCGTCGACGAGGTAACTGTTGATCTCGTCTTTGACGCGGCTCAAGTATTCGAGGGTGGGTACTTCAGACATGTCGACGCCGATGAGATCTGATGCAAGCATAACTGAGAGTTTGTGGTCGACCACAAAACACGTATTACGTAACGTCTTGTTGTAACCCTTTCAGGCACTAAAGCTGACCGTGACGGGTTGTCACCGTGCCGAATTCGGGACGCTAGAAACCGGCTCAAGCCACTGCAAAACCCGTCAGAACATGTCAGTGAACGGCAAAGGCAAAGATGTCGAGCAAACTCACCAGAGATAGCTCAAGACAGGCTGAGCGAGCCAGAACGCAAAATTCGCGTGTCAAACGGTCAAAATGGCCATCCAGAATGTCCTGAGCACGTAGAAGACGAACGCCAGGACGACACGAACGCGGAACGTCGACATAGACAGCTAGCAGGCCATCCAGACGAAGCGAGCAGGTCGGGTCCAGTCGAGGACAGCGGAACGTGTCGGGCCGATGGAGATGGCGTCCATATCGAAGGGAAAGGATGCCAAATGGATGGCACGACGAGCGGCGCACGCTGCGACTCAAAGCGAGTCGAAACGCGATCACTAGTTGAATACCGAGCAAGTCAGCACAAACGGTACGAGCACACGACGAGCAATGTACCTGAGCCATCCCCAATGCCTCGAAAGCGTCCTAGACGGCCTACCAAAGCCGTCAACCCACCGCGTCGATGAGGACGACTAAAATCGCGTCCTAGAAGCGTCAGCAGGAGAAGATGGACTCACCAAGTCGTCCAGCCACGTCAATGCTGCCCCAGGCGAATCAAAGCGACCGGATACGTCATATGTCGAGATAGGAATGGTCCAGTACCCTTTCCAGAGCACCCAGAGCAAGCACGAACTAGCAGAAGCCAACCGCGCATGCTATAGCAGGCGCTATCCAGCGACCTTCCTAATCTGGTAACCAGCGCGACGCGACACACGGACGCATCGTCTACAGACTATGGACCACAACCCTCGAGCTATTCATTGGAATACTTGAAAGGTATATTCCATTGATTCTCGTCCACACTCCTTGAGGGGGTGTATGGTTGACAGAAAGTCGTATGGACTCGATGTTTAGTAGCACATCAGCAAGCCCCATTTCGGGCGCTTTGCACTGTAGTTTTTCTTGTCTACCACTGGGTAACTTACCGTAGGCTTTTAATCCGAGGTATAGATTATTTTTGTCTAAAGGTGGAAGGTTGCCGGTGTGCCGGTTCTCAAAGGGGATCAGTCATCACCTCCCCCCCCCAAATAGATGTTCCAAAGGGGCAACTGCGCTCGCATGGTCACCGCAAGGACTCGGAGTTGTATTGAGAGATTCAGCCCAATTATTCAGGGATTTGATAAAAGCTGGGAGCGGCAAAGGTATGGACGGCGTGGATTGCGAGCTTGATTGCGTAGCTCAGGCGACAACTTGGCACCTGCAATGATTGTACCAGCAGGAACCAGAAGTACTTGCTGCATCCGCTCTTCCTCCAACTCTGCCCTTTCGTTCTCATTGATGTCCTCGACCCAGATGATTTCTTCGTCCTCCATGTTGGCGGATAAATTTAGAGGGTAGTATTTTATTCCAGATATGCTACGGGTTATTCATGTTTGAATATCTTACTCCATTACTATGTTTAGCCTGATTTTCAAGTCTCGATTTATTAGGGTCGAGGAGTGAACGGTCACGGACTCCTCCCCTCGTTTGATACTGCACATAATCATTCTAGATATTCTCCATCATGACTAATTACAATGCATATAGTAACGACCGTACCTTAGAACTTCGGTACATAAGTATACAACCCTCGAATAGACCTTAATCTGAAGAGGGGGTAGGACCCCCCTTATAGATTATTCTAGCGTGGAATAAACCATTTTCGGCCACTACGCCAGCGATATCGGTTATGTCAGCTGAGGTAATCGCGCAAGTGACCCATGCTAGCTGTGCTTCTCACTACAGCACGATTCCCTACGACCTTTCCAATTGCAGATGTATTCAAAATAATAATAATAGCGGCACAGCAGTACTTTCTTATACTCTTCGTCCTCTGACACTTCATCCTCGGCATGACTGGCCACAAGATCATAGCATCTGAATAAGGAGAAAAGATGGGTGAATATTTTATTCATCGAGCCCACGGTTTATTCAGGTACACAATTTCTTGGATTATTTGCATTTTTTTTTTTCATATGATTTGGAACCCCGATTTATTCTATTCTATCCAAATATAGCCCATGGAAAGTCGTCCAGTATAGTGGTAGTTGTGATATGTAGTTACCATTTTTGGTAGTCACCTCAAGTCGCGAGGGTCCATTCATAAATTTTACAACATTCACTTATTCTACTTGGCTCTTGTTTGCACTTAAAATACTTAAGTACACTTGCCTACGCTTAAAATACAGTTGGTAACTTATGAGGTTTCTTTAAGTACTTATCAAGTTGAAAAAAGTTGAAAAAGCATGACTAAGGTTGGTTAAGTGCGGTTAACCATGGCGCCATTTTCCTGATGCATGCACGATGCTTTCGCTCAACTCCTCTTCGACATCCGGGTCGACCCAAACAATGCCCTCTCCCTCTCTCGCGCATTCCACTGCGTCGTCGGGGGGCTCTGTGGGTGCGTCTGGATGACGCTCGTCGTCACCCGTCGCATCCCCAGTGTCTTCTGATGGGTCTGGGTTGGTGGCTTCGACCGCTCGAGTTTCCGTCTTGCTGGTCGGTGGTGCCGCATGGGCTATGTGCCCTCCCGGGTCGTGTACGGTATTGTCTAGGTCGTGTACGATGCTGTTTGGGCTGTGTACCATGCCATATGATGGCTGGACTGCGTCAGCGTCATCGATCGCCGTTTGACCGTCCCGCTCCCCTGCGAGCGATGTGCTGACGTCGTTGGGTACTTCTGTGGATGGGTCCTGCGACACGCTCGACGCGTTCGCGGTGACCTTCGTCGTTTCGACTTGGTCCCGAGTGGCTTCGGCTTCGACTGGAGGTAGCGGTCGAGCTGCGCTCGCCGCTCCATTCTGGTGAGTCTTCACTACGCGTTTGACTCCATTCGTCGGCGTTTACGTTTGCGTTGTCGTCGCTGCAGGTTTTGCGAGGTGCGTTGGTGTGGTCAACGTTCTCGTCGCCACGTTCTCAGCCTTCTTCGCCCTCTTTGCCTGCTGGTTCGACCTTCCCTTCGACCTCCCCAGCTCCTTTGCCTGACCTCTCTCCGAGCGGCTCGTCTCGTGGGTCTGGCGACCTGTCTGCTGGCACTGATGGCTCAGCGCGCGTCGCGTTTGGGTTCGTCGTGTCAGCGGTCTTGGCGTCGACCTGCTGACCTGCCGTCTCGGGTCCTACCTGACCATTTGCGTCTGGGGACGCGCTCGTACCCCTGCACCAGTCTCGTCTATGGGCGTTGCCATTCGACTGGCTTTGTCATTGACGTGCTCGTGCACTCGATGTTCGTCGCTGGCCGTTTGAGTTCTCTCATCGGCCTCCCAACTTCGACATCCCGCAGCGCCTCCTTGTGGCTCTTTGCCACCCCATGGACTTCTTCACCACTGTCTTGTGGTGTCCGCGTCGGCTGTTTGGGTTTTGGATCGTGTTGTTGGGCTTTGTGCGACTTGTTCTGCGCTTGCGCAGCCACGCGCGCGGTTTCGTAGGGTACGAGTTTCGAGCTTATGGTAGTCGTAGTAGCTTTGCCAAATATAGCTTCGAGTTTCGAGATCATCTTGTAGGCAGTTGGGAGGTTTATGACTCAAAAGATGACTGGATTGGAGTCTGGAATGCCAGAAGTGACGATGTATCTGGCTAGAGCGTTAAGCTGCGGGTTGGGGTCTGTTGCCGTGCCGTCGAGGTGTTGGCACAGTCCGTTCTCGGCAATTACTTCGTCAACCATCCCGCGCCAATTAATCCAGTTGCCGCCAAGTGTTTCGAGTGCGGGAGTTCTGAATGACTCCATCTTCAAATTCTGGTTTGAGTGGGTGATTCACTGAGACATTCAGGGTTTTCTGCACTAGGCGGGGCTCATAACCTATAGAAGACTATAGCGGTAGACAATAAAGAAAAACTACAGTACAAAGCGCCCGAAATAGGGCTTGCTGATGTAATCTACTACTCGCCGAGTCCATACGACTCCGAGTTGGCTCGATTTCTGTCAACAACATTAATGAGTCTTAGACGTTTCGCTGATGTTCGAGACACGACCTGCATAACGAGAAAATGACTCCCCAACAAGCTCCAATTCGCAAGCTCTCCAGGGAGCCTATAAAATGCGCATATGCGTAGTACGAGCCGTTGCGTAGCTAAGAGCTGTTTGAGAAACTCGCCGCGCGGTAGGCGGAGTTGTTGCGAGCTCAGCGTCGTGATAGTGCGAGGCTCGGGAAGTAAGCGCTAAACTAAGTAAAAGAACAGAGAAGCCTTGGTTCGATGCGCAAGGACTATAAGGCTAAAAGGAGGGGGAAAAAGGACAATAAAGAAAGAGAGAGAAACAGAGGGACACGCACCCGACAACGCGGACCTAAACGGACTCGGGTGTAGTCGGGTGACCGCGCAACAGAGCCTGTTGCAAGAAGGCATGCCCGCGAACGTACTTCTGCCACTTGTCCGAGGTCCAGCGTCCGACCGCCTGATTAGCGTGCGGTGGGAGGCCAGTGAGCGCATAGAATGGCCAGTGAATTGTGGCCCACATGAGACATCAGGCGAGCAAGGAACCAAGAACGTGTGGGAACATGGCTGGTGCTTGTGAGCCAAAGCTCAGGGTTGAGGAAAAAAAGGTGATTGCGCGAGCGCACGTAGCGGCGCAATAAGTACACGAGCCTTGTGCCAGATGTCAGGTCATTCCATGCAGTCTCCGGTATACTCACCAGAGTGGCCCAACTCAAGCCGCACAAGATATTTCGTCAGTGGTACGTGCAAGTCTGTTATTTTTGTGCCTGAAGGCACAGTAAAGCGATGTTCGATTGATCCGTGATGCTACCTTGCGCTTGCGCTACCGCCTCTGGGATCCCGGGCTGCTCAGGCACCAAGTGAACATCGCTTTCAGGAAACGTGTAACTTGTCATCACATTTGCTGTGCGAAACAGCTGGGACGCGGTGCTGTGGCTGTGACGCTGGGTAAGTATTGGCCGTACTATGCAGTGATTTATACTTCCAGGCTGTTATCCTTTTAGATCCATGGAGGTCTAAATTGCGGATCATTCTTTCTCTTATTAATACTTAATTTTCCGACTTGACCTGACGTAGTACACACATCTCTCTGGTTCAATCAAGGACGGCGCCATCTCCGCGGAGGCAGGACGATCGAGAGGCTTGGGCAAGGATTGATCAATCAAGCATGGCTATGATATTCCGTCTTCCATATACATACGGATTCTGACAACGATGATGCCGACTCTGGTCCTACTAGCAGCGTGCGACGAGCGCTACTCCAGTACAGTACTCTTACGAATTGGGCTTGACACGTGCCCCGGAACAAAACCGCTCAAGTATAAAGACTATCGGAGAATATCGTAGGGGCACGGATGTGAAGTTCGCGCACGGTAGGCTCAAGATGTGTTCATAGTAAGCTTGGTGCAAATTGGCGCAAAAAGTGCGCTGGGGGATGGGCGGAAGGGGTACGTTCATCTCGAAGGAATGGAGCCTGTCACTCGGCCCGTGAGTGGAGACGTTCGGAAAGCTCGTTGATAGGCTGATGCCATCATTTCACCGAGTCGATTATACGCGCGTCCGCATGGACGATCTGACGGATCTTGCTAGTTCAAGGCTGCGGTTATCTGATGGGCAATGGATCGCACTATTTCCTTGGAACTACGTAACACGAAATCGGGGCAATCCATTGCGGGACGAGAGACAGTAACATAAGGATGATTCGTTGCTCATCTTCCAAGTCAGAGTCACCAAAGAGACAAGTTCCGGCGAATATCATGTCGTCGTCAGGCTCTGCCGTGGTGGTCCCGACGATAAGGCTGACGGGGGACGAAGACCAAGTATGGTCATCCTGGGTATAGTGAATCACAGGTATCAAAGATGCCTCTTGCACGTGAACGCGGCTACAAGGATCGACCTCACCCCGAGGTGGGGAAGGAGACCCCGCATCGCATAGTGGCAGAGTAGAGTTGTTGGCGCATGGTGACTCGGGTGCATCGACTGCCATACGGTTATCTGCGGTGGGTACTTCCAGATCCGGATCCACGGTCTCGGGAATAGGAGGGTCTGCAACGTGAATATCGTCCTTGGACCGGTCATCGGTTCTCGTTTCAAAGAAAGTGGCATCAGAAGGACGCGGGTCACAACTGTTTGATCTCTCGGGTGAAACATAACCCACGCCTTCCCTGTCCTTGGTGAAACTGACCGTCATATATTGTGCCGCGGATGGCATGGATTTGAGCTCCAAGATTCTGCTGATCGTTTCCCAAGGATGAGGGTCAGATAAGAAATCGATCGAGATTTTGCTTTGTGCATCGTGTTCAGTGGTTTCCTGGCTCGCCAAGACATGAATGGCATCGTGTTCAGACGGAAAAGAGCGTCCGAAGGCGTTGATACTGGTTGATGGGGAGGCGAAGTTATTGTTGCAACCAGCTTCGAGCTGCCCTTCATCCGAGTCGGTGGATGATGAGAGTGTGCACTGTGCTTCATCCATGCCAGCAGAGCAATGGATAGAAAAGCTGCGCGATAATACAGGCCGAAGAACAGAAGATAACTGTGTCGCGTCCATAGGGCCGTTTTCTTCTTCAGAAAGGTCGTCTGGTCGTTCGAACCGAATAGCAACCAAAGGTGAGGTGTCAAGGTCGAGAATTGAGTTATCTGATGATTGCGAACTGGAAGGAAAGGGTGATGATCGAGGGAATGGATGGACCGAGTCCAGAGATGTATGGGCCTTATCAAGTTCGTTACTTTGCGTACAGGACAGGCTGGTTCCTCTGTGCAATCGCGCTTCTGTATATCCCGAATCGTCGATGGTCTTCCAGAATGTTCCACCACGCAGCCTGGAAGGAGAATCTGATAGTGCAACAACACTTGGGGGCCAATATCTCAAATTTGGGTTAGGCTCATAAGGACCTGTGTGCTCGTGTCTTGGGATCTCAGGGCACGTCACTGGAGTGTGAAATGCGTGCTTTGACACTGTCTGTGAATTCTGGGTGTCCTGTTCCTGTAAATCAAAGTATTAGCTTCACCGCCAGCAACAATTTTCGACGATTGTACTTTGGAGGCAAGATGAGCTCGCATTGACCATCTGACTGCAGGAGTTTTCATACGTTCAACAGATGCGGATTCCTGAACCTTCGGGGCATTGATTCCGACGAGGGTCGGTTGATTAAGGATGCGGTCAATGGCAGCTCGCATGGACGTGTCTTCTCCCCGACTATATCAATGAACAGAAGACGAAAAGAAATTATACACACGATCCGAAGTGTCAAGTGCACCAAGAACTTTGGACGGCTTGTTGCGCTGCATCGTATTGCTCAGTGATCTTGACGAGTACAATTGGTCGCCTCTGTTGGGTGTGCTTGAAAGTGTAGCCCCTGACTCCGCGTCACGACGTGCATACGCGAGCGCGATCTCTGGCAGAAATGAAATTGTCGGTGCGCTTGGATGAACGCGGATTTCTTGTGCCACACATAAAGCAGAGGCGAGACGCTGTTGTCCAAAGTGGCGCCTTTGTGCACGCCCAGCGGTGTCCTTTGACTTCGTTCGTGCAGTGTTTCTAGGAAATGTTTGATATGTGAGACAGCGGTAGTGGTCAGGGGAACTGAACTGGACCTTTTCCCGCCCATGTAGCTTGCTCCAACCATTTTCGCCAAGTCTTCGACGCTAGATGCGTGGAGCTGTCTGACTCTGAGTGGGCATTATCACGTGCGCCTTGTACTCGCACCTTGGCCGTAGCATCGCCTAGACTATCAGAAGTACCCAGAATACTATCATGCGCTAGTCGGCCACCGACAAGATAATTTAAGTCCATGGTATTTTTCCTGCTTAGACTCAAGCCATTACTTATGGTGATCTACGATGGGTGCCAACTGTGACGAAAAATCTTGCGTTAGGCGCCGAGGAGGAACGATTCGACGGAGAGGAAAGCTCAGCATTCGAATCTTTCCTGGACCATCGACGCGGAGCTGTGCTTAAGACTCCACACAGCGGTTCTTTTTTCATTAATGCAGAAGGGGACTCGCATACCTTTGCTTATGGACCACGTGGAGTTACTGGCCTTCTCTGCAATCGCTATACTGTTGGTTGTGTACTGTTTTCCTCCATTGGTGGACTGTCCTTTGGATATGACCAGGGCGTCATTTCCACAGTCCTTGTCATGACAGACCTCCTCCTACATAATTTGACCGCGGTGCTTCGTATACGCGACGGTAAACTGCAGCATGATGACGAAGCAACCGGCCCAGCGGATCAATTCGCTGCATTGACGCCCGAATGCGTTCTCGTTGAATGTGTAATCCACGTGATTTCAGAGTGGCAATCATAAATCGTAAGCCAGCATTTGGACGGTCAAGTTTAAAGTGGCGGATGAGTACATCTAATTCACCATCCGTTATTGGGGAAAATGGTTTGGAAATCCCATTTTGGAGAAGGTGGCGGCGTAGGGTATTCCGATGCACCCCAATCGCAGGTGCAAGGGTTTGCATCGGAATGCGGCGCGTTGATGACATCGCGACCACCAACCATTCTCTATCAATGAAAAGAGGTGGACGACCGCGATTTGGTCCAGGTAGCTGACGTTGGACAGGGTGAATTTGAATAAAGTTGGTTGTGGATTCGTCCCTATGACATGATTAGCAAAAATTCTGTAATCAAGAAAGCGGAGAAAGGAGACTCACTGGCTGGCAGCAGTATGCATAGTGTCCAAAAGCACCTGGAGCAGTGCACCAAGTCCATGTGCGCACACTTAAATCCATTGTATGTCTTGCACCTTATGTTGCAGTACCTCCAGTATGGGATCATCTGGTAATAGATGTTCAGCGTGGATCCGAATCCGGAATGGATCACCATCTTGGTGTAAAAGCTCCAGTGCTTGGCTATGTACGTTCTGTAGAATCTCGTGTGCATGACGAATATCGGCTGACCAGTAATTTCCGTTGGGAAGGTCGGGAAAATGCTGCAGATGCCCGTAATGTGGCATGAAGCGTGAAGCTCTGGCTTGAAAATCCAACAGCCGCTTCAAAGCAGTTTGATTGGTTAGTAACCAAATTCCCAACGTGGGCTCATTGCCTCGCAAGCTCTCTAGGATTGACCACTACGTCTCCCAGGGTTTCTCCTCTAGTTCAAGGTCCGCGTCCCTACAACTTTTCAAGCACACTGTACTCAGTGCAACATTCCCCTTCCAATAGCGACTAACCAGTAGAAACTTGAACAACCTGCTACTTCGTACTTCCCAGTAATACCCACGTGTCTCTTATTCGAGAGCGACATCCCGAGTTCTATTTTAAAGATGGGACAGCCGCCTTTTTGGTATTTCTTGATTTCGTCGACATTTGGATCTGTGCTCACTATAACAAGATTCAGGAACGAACCCAAGAAATCCTTTACAGACTTTACCCCGGTCTATTGGTATTGCGGTCTTCTGTTCTCGAACCAATGCTTTCATTGCCCCAGAAAGGGAATCAGCACAACAAAGAGGGTTCATGTGATGAGAATCCCATTATACTACGAGGCGTCATACAGCATGACTTCGACCACTTCCTCACTTTCTTGACAGGCGGGTAAGTACTGACTCTCACAATCTACTATGAGAACACATGCCAGATCATGACCTGATATAATTCATTCCAGTTATGTTGGAGAGGAGAAATGGGAAGACTTCCTGGTATCAATGCTCAAGACATTCGCTTTCCTTGAGATCGAGAGTGGGTTCAAATATGCCGTTAATCACCTTGATCGCCTATCAACCATCGATCCTTTCCTGAAATTGGAGCTCGGACGCAAATACCATGTTGACCATTGGGTCGTGCCTGCGTTTCGCCAGCTGATGGCATGGCCAATGTCATCAATCTCTCGCCTTGAGGCCTACCGCATGTGTATTAAATATTTCTTTATTCTGGCCAAAACGAAGGCTGCGATCGAAGAACACTACCAAGCTCTGGCGCTTGTAGAACCCTGCCTCACACAGTCGCCTGATTGTAAGGCGCCATTGAAATGCTCCGTCGCATGGAAGGACGAATGGTGGAATGGTGTTGCCCGGCACCTTATCCATCCAGAGGTCCCTTGCCGTGGTAACGAGCTTCTCCAACTCTTGGACCAAGCTGATGTTCAGGACATCTGTATTTCCTGCAAAGAGGCAACATTATCCCAACTGAAGAACTCGGAGGCTACAGTATGAAGAAACATTGCGGGATATTGCCACAGTGCAAGTTAGAGACTTCCAAACGGACGAGTACATCCGGGCATCCTTCAGAGGCTTGTAGTCATTTTACTATGCCAAATCGTGCATGCTGTATTAGTATACTAGTATAGCGTTCATTTGACCAATGGAAGTATGCGCGCTGAACTTGTGCTGGACTCATACAATTGTGCGCGCTACCCCCATTGTGCGCGCTATATCCCTCATTGTGCGCGACTACTTACGGTGCACTTTGACACTCATATTACCCTGTGTGAAGCCAGGCCAACAACAAGACGCGCGGACCGTCACGCACCTAGATAGATGTCGAAAGTCTCTATCTGGCCAGCTTAATGCAATCGGAAAGAAGTCTGGGGATTTCCTCCACTGGTTGTAAGGACCACGTTGATTGGAAAACAAGATCGCGGAGATTATAAGCAGAAATGCGCTCGTTCTTGCAAAGAAACGAGCCTGAGCAACAGCGGTATTGGAATTCACGCCATCTGGGTCCTCGCCATCCTTCGAGAGTTCGCGAGCAATCCTAAGTTGACAAGAGGAAGAAACAGCAAGAGTATGATGTGATATTGCGGCCGTTATCAAGTCATTCGTGCCATTATGAGCTCGCACCGGCGCCATCGTGCTACTCGCTGCTCTGGCGGTGCGCCGTCTGCGCCGCCGATTACTGGAGGGCTAGCAGCAGCGTTACTAAATCCTCGTTCATAGCCGACCTTATGCAACCTCAATCGACCTGACCTGGCGACTCAGTTTTAGAATTGAGCATACCTATTGTTTCACTGGAGCAACCGTTTACAATTAATAAATGCAAAGCTATCATATGAGCGCGCACTTGACCCTGAGTAGATGCTGCGAAATCCTGACCCACTCAGAACAACGCTGGAAGCGATCCTCGATTAGCCTAACCAGCCACATACGTTTACATCAATTATAAATAACATGTGAAGTAAATAAGTAGTCCCTTGTGTCTCACTCGACGTACTGTGCTCTAAATTGAGCAGATCGCATGCTGATGTTCCACGCATGGTCTAGACGCTCTGCCTTCAAAAAGATAGCCTGTGTGTTATCTTTGGAGAATGACTTTCTGAAGTCTTTCCATAGGTCCTCTTGGCGCCTATAAAGAACGCATTGAATCTCATCAACATCGAAATTCCCTCACCAGTTCAGCCCTTACCTCCGTCTCCCGAGATGTTCAGCTATCTCCGATCCATCATCTTTGCCATATTTATCCATCAACTCTTCCACATCTTTGTCTCCAGGAATCAAATTCTTGAGCTCTTTTACTGCCTGTGGAAGCCTCCTGAGTATATCTGATACCGCATGGTCCATATGCAGATCACGGATGAACGGGTTGCATGATGGACATCGTTCTACTACTCCATCGACCATTATCACCTTTACCCGTGAATATGGAGTGCGGCACATTGGACAGTTTGTCCTTTTGAGCCTCATGCCGTCACCTTGGAGGCGTGGAAGCTTCATGGCTTCCTGTAGCCATCCTCTGATTGCACATTCTGCACACATTGTATGCCCACAATGAGTTATAACTGGAAATACCCTGCAACACAACCCCTCATCAGTCCATATACTCACATCGCATGGGCTCAACTCCCAGACTCACATTGTGGAGAAGCAACTGAGGAGGGTTGGTCCTTTCAGCTACACAACCATTCAAGGGGAATATACACACTCACATGTTGCACCCATATGCGTCGTCCAGCCAGCGAATCATCTCATCTATCCTTCCCATCAACCTAGAAGCCTTTTTGAAACTTCCACTGCTCTCCTGTTCAGCATTGGCTACTTCCTTCAGTCGTGCAAGCTCCTTGGCGTGTTCCTTGTCCTTCCCTTCTGCCTGGTATAGCGCCTGACGATATTCGATCTCCAGCTCCTTCAGACGTTTCTCCGCTCCAATCCTCATCCACTGTGCGCGTTCCTCCCGGAGAAGCGCTTCATCACGAGCCTCCATCGCCTTTGCATAACCACATCTCCACACCACGACCTCCTTTTTTCTGTTTTGCACCCTTTTCTCGAGTTCTTCAATCATCCTCAATTCAGCGGGATTTTTGTGACCTGATTGCAGTGCATCTAGGTCTTTCGTGCTTGTCTGCGCATCTGCGCACCTGCCTTGTGGTCTGGCCGTTTGTGCACCTTCCTGGGATCCAGCTGATAAGAGTAGGGGTGGTGACTAACGTGAGTGTCAGGTACATTCCAATTCAAATATGTTGGGATAACTCACACCCTCTTCATCTACACACATGGCGTCAGAATCATCCTCATTGCCTGATCCCAGTACAGAGTTAGGAGGTTGTGTGGTGATTCTTATTTTGCGGGCATCGAAGGTGCGCTGAAAATGAGCAAGCAGCCCCGGAATAGTTTTGAACTCCAAATGACATCTAGACGCGTCAAAGGAGTTCAGTGGATTCCAGAATGGAAGTCCACCTCGCGTGATGTTGATGACGGAGCAGTTCCCTGCAGGATGCCACACAAGAGATTCGATGTCTGCGGTTGTTATGTTCCTCCAATGGTCCTGATAATACACCTGGAAATTTGCGCTAGAAATGTCGTATGCGAAATTCCCCAGAGTTGGATTTGGTGGTCTTTTTCCACCATTCAGCAAATAGAGGATGGATGGGCCACCATCGACGTCCGCAATCTCCACCCAGAAAAAACGCAGATCATCTTGAGAGTGTCGGGAGAACAAATGTTCCATTCTGTAGGTTGTTGTGTTGAAAGACAAGACAAGTTGTTGTTGGACGGTGTGAATATGCGCCACTCCAAGTAATTGTGACCCAGAATGGGTCACCACAAAATAGCTGGGCAATCATTACTCTCACACAAACAAAGCTGAATGCATATCAGGTACTTTCCCCAATGAGTGAAAAGTGAAAGCCTGGAAGGATTGCTACAGTATGTAGTCAAGGCCTAACCTGCCCTGAGAATTGTCTGCTGTCCAAGGACTGAATATGGGTGGAGAGTCATAGTTCAATATGCATTCCTTTACGTACACTATATGTCTAGCATCTAAGATGAAACCATATTCTCCAGGTGCTGGCGGCTGGTGTCCAACATTCCAGGCAGTGTGGGATCCAGTAGGGGGGGTCTATCATGAGGCTTCGACCATTTCGATGCCAAGCCGGTTTGGGTTTGTGTGGAGCATAACGTATATATCTACCTCACTTAGTTGAATTGTGGGGTGGATCCGGGTGGATTTGGAGAGTTAGTGGGAGGGGGAGTATGAGTAGAAAACACAGAAGCCGCAGTATATACACGGTAGAATTTCCCCAGTCTTGTTGGGCGCCACGCCTCATAGGCTGGTTCCAGAACACGTTCCGTCCCAAGCCCCCGATCATCCTCCCGCCCTCCCACGATATACGCGGCCTTCAGACCAAGCTGCCATCGCAGATAATTGGAGAGTTCTTTTTTGAGAGGGTTTTTATTAGTACTGCCTGTAGCATTTGCGCAGACTTTACGAATCCAACGCCGCCATATCTACCCGTTCTGCACCCTCACCAACCCTCTTGTTCTCCGCTGCGTCGGTGGGCTCTGTGGGTGCGTCTGGAAGACAATTTACATCAACCGCCACTTCCCCAGTGG
>JBBPQO010000148.1:0-15619 GCA_038092535.1 Xerocomus subilludens | reverse complement strand
TGTGCTCCCACAAGGCTTGGCAAGACAAATAATGATCCACAACAGATCACAGCAAAATATCTTCATTTATGTCACCCTGATGGGCAATCCAGAGCCAGCGAGCCGGGTCCCGTTGCTTCATGGGCTGGTCAAAACATATACGCTGATTCGAGATCAGTCGCAAACGTTGTACCTAACCCGCTTTAATGGGGTTGGTGGTACGAAAACCTTTATACTTGTTGGGTGTGGCAGGTCATTTGAGATTACAGCCGATCTTTTACCTCCTCTCCCACCACCACCTCATAAATTTTGATAGAATTGGTTGACATGATGTTGGCATATCCAGATCTTTTCATACTATCCTCTACCATCATTTTGCCACATATCTACATTTCATGAATTGTCACCATTTGTCATATCTGCCAAATCTATTGTCTGCTTGCCAAACATTCAAAGTATGTGAAGAGTCTACACAGTCCAGTCACCCTTGGCAGCACTTTTTTTGATCTCCAACACATCTCACAGACCAATTTCCTCAATACAAGAAAAATTGGCCTCTTGGATGGTCCCTCATAACTGGATCTTGTCTGGGGCACCTCCTTAGAGACTGAAACCAAGATATCATGCTATGCCCTTAGCTTGATGCCAAAAACAAGCTCCAAAATTATTTGTAAATATTATTTAGCTGGAAGGCAATATAATACAGACATAATCTCCTTGGCATGCTACTACAGGTGTGCCAAACTTCTCCTCTAGGGTGATTGAACTACAGAGTCTTTACAAATAGGTCTCTAGTGTTTGGTACTGAGCAAACTACTCCAACAATGACCAATGAATATAATGGAACTGTAACTACCCAACAATAAATCATCTGGTTTACAGGATTAGAAACTTGTGGCTGTGATATCACTCATTGTGGGAGTTCTTTGGTAGCTTGTGTGGTACACATGGGAGAATAGCATAAATGAGGTCTGCTGACAGAGTGTGGTGCTGATTCTAATTTGAGTATTCTGTGCACAAGTGTGAAGTTGACAGCATGAGTGCAAATGTGTATGTAATAAGGAAAAGGAAAGAGGATGCATAATAGGATGACAACTGCAGCACTTGTGAGCATATGGACCATGCTTGTGATAGCATGACATACTGCTTACTAAGAGATTAATTACTGATAAAACAGTGGCATAATATTACTATGTACTCATCTGCTGACCTGCTGATCATACATACATCTTAGTTAGTCTTGACACCTTTCATTTTGGGGCACCCTCAGCAAGCTTTGGGATCTTCTATGTTGGGTTTTGACTCATATTAGCAGTGTGTTCTCATCCTTTTTTGGTGGACAACCTCTACCCCACATGGCTGTATACTGGAATCCCTGACCTTGCAGCAGTACTACTTAAGTACTACTAGGTTCTGGTAGAATATATGTTCTCAGAATGGTTCAGTCAGGAAAGATGGAAAATAGAGGTAGTATGCACATTGAAACACTTCAAGCACAGAAGCTCTGGAAACTCTAAGAAGTAATATGGATTACCCTCAGCTCACTTGGGTTTGACCCATACCCATACCCATGCAAACCTATATCCTATACAAAGGGCCAAAGGTACCTGTAGGGCACTGCATATCATTGTCTTCATCTGTCCAATGGTGGTGGTGATAACATGCAGACAGATTGCACCATCATTGTTGTCCACATCTATAAGGGTTGGGTATGCCTCTAGCCTTAGATCACACCAAATAACAAGGATTGTCCTTGATTGATGTATGAAATAAAGAAAGGCATGAGGGTTTCTCAATGACAGCCCTCAGCCTTATATACTACTACATGAAACATATGTCATATATAGTAATAAAAGTTGCACATGATTTAACTCACACATGACACACATTCTTGAATAGGGGCTATTGTCCATAAAAGAGATGAGCTTTTACACCCTCCCCTCTAGAGATGGTGTATGGTTTGTATTAGAGCAATAACAGAAAATCAGAAAGGTATATTCTATTGGTGGGTACAAATCATAAAGTAGATAGAACAAAAGAAAAGGAAGATACATCCATTGCAACAAATACAAATGATGAAGTAACAAGATGGCACCATCCTTGCACATCACATCCACCCAGCATTGTTCAAGTCCTCCAGGTCGCTTTCCATATGTATGTCCTCTGAGGATGATAAGTCCCCTTTTGGTACTGAGGGGAGTGTGTAGTGGATGACTGCTTCATCAAAGTGCTCAATGGTCATGAGGTCCTTGATGAAGAGAGGGTCATGTGCAAGGGGTGTGATGTCCTTGGGTTGCATGCCCAGGGCTGCTGCTTCAGGCATGTACCATTCCTACATGTGGTTGAGCTTGTTGCTTGTGATAGGATGACTCAACACAGCCTGCATTGGTGTGTAGATGGCCACAGTGACCTGGTTCTCAAAACCCCCAGACGCCTCCATGTGCTCCTTAGGGCATAGTGTGGGTATGGGAAACCCTTGTGGGTTGAGGGTAAGGGTATGTGAGGGTCAGGGTAGGGGTACAAGTTTTGATACCCTCACTGATACCCCTACCCTTGCTCCAACCTGGGGTATTTTCTGAGGGTATAAAACAGGGTACCATTAGTAACCAGGCTTTACCTAATCAAATCTGTGGCCCTTATTCAACATAACCTGACAGCAGTACATGATGCTATTTGAGTTGTTGTATTACCACAATAACCAAACAAATAAAATCTACAGATCTTGGTAATGAACTGGATAGATACTTAAATGCAGATGTTGAATACACTACTGATGCTCTCTCATGTATGAGCATCATATGGTGTATCCTTGCCTGTCTTGCATGGCATTAGATTACTTAAGCATTCCTGGTAAGTGTTAGTGGAATGGGAAGTTATGTGTACACTACATAAATTGCATTGGAGCAGAAGCACTGGATGCCAACATGCTGTTGTTTATTGATGAAGCAGCAAAGGACCAGCACACATCTTGTTGCACAAGTGGCCAATTATTCTGGGGACAACATTGCCATGGGCAATGGGACTTTGTATGCAGTATTCACTACTCCATTCTTCCTGCCATCACACTTGATGGTATTATCACATATGATATCATTCAAGGCTCAGTTGATGGCATGGATTTTTTGCATTTTTTAAAGGAACATGTCATAAGTTTGATGATTCTCAATCTAATCAAGAGGGCTGACATTTTCAGATGCCTTTCACTACCCCATACTCTGGACCATGCAGTGTCCTCATCATGTACAATTGTTGTATTCATCAAGGTGAAGAAGTAAGTTTGCACACTTGTTGAAGACATGCACCATTCATTGCTATGTATAGTAAATATTGATTTTGTCTGATTTTTTTCTAGTCTGCAAGCTGATTTACTTGCCTCCCTACTCTCCAAATTACAATCCAAACAAGCAAGCATTTTCTGCAGTCAAGTCATACTTACATCATCCTACCTCACTGTTTGCCATTGCTACTGACACCTCTTTACAGTATGTGCTTCTGGAGGAATTCCTCCCCAAATTGACTCCAATGGCAATTGGCACCCCTCCTCCTATCTCTTTGAATCTTTCTCTCCAACTGAACACAACTACAATGTCTATGATTGTGAACTACTTGTGATTATCCATGCTTTGAAAGCATGGCATCACTACCTTCATGGCCCCCCTTTCCCTGTTCAGATCTTCATGGATCATAAGAATCCTCTGTTCCTTTAAGAAACCTCAGGTCCTCAACCATTGTCAGGCCTGTTGGCTTCTCAATCTTGTGGATTTCAATTTGAAGATTGTTCATGTTCCTGGTACTGCCCTTACAGGACCTGATGCTCTTTCTCATCATCCAGATCTTCTTACTTCCTCTTCCTCCCTCAACAATATAGAAGTCACCCTCCTTCCTCCTTCTATTTTCATGAAAGCCATTAACTCTGTTCTTTCTTCCAAACTTCCCTCCACTTCCACCTCTGATCCTCTTGTTCTTCAGTCACTACAGTTGCTTAACAAAGATCTCCTCTCTGCCTTCTGCTCATGCCTTGCTGACTGGCCAGACCTACAGAGGTCCAGGAAAAGAAATAGATTCAAAAAAGGCTACAAGGCATAAAATACCAAGTAGGTCAAGGTTAAAGATACAAGAAGTAAAGACAAGGATTATATAAGGGAGAGAATCAAGCACAGACCAAGCAGTGTGAGATTTCAAGACATTCCAGAAAGAGAAAGAACAATAAAGAACAAGATAGAATGATGACAAAGAAAAGAATGGTTGAACAAGGATTGAACTTGTAAGACACTGGCTCACCATAAAGAAAATAGTGGTAAACAAAGAAAAGGAAATATAACATTCCCCCCTCCCTACTATGCTCAAGACACTGGCATAGAGATTGTTAAAATAAAAGAGTCCCTTGTTCAGAAACTGCTGTAGGAAGGACCAGGTGACCTGGTAACATTGGACAAAGCAGCATGTCATTGATGTAAGTATCATTGTCAAAAGATGGGTGAGGAGGAGAGTGATGATGAGAATAGCCAGGGGGACAATGAGGAGGAGAACAAGCAGAGTGAGGAGAACTGGCAGTGGGACAACAGCAACCATTGGAGGAATGGTTGGAGAAATTAGACTATGAACTGGAGGAGGAGGATAATACAATGAAGGGAACAATGATGAGGACAGTCATGTTGCAGATGTCCAGGTAGTGTTGCCATGGCTGCAGCTACAAGCCAGCTTTAGCCACAGCTGATGTACTGGCTAATTGAATGGTTTTGTTAGCCATTTTTGGCATTAGCCATGGCAGGTCTATTATGGGATAGCCAGAACTTGTGGCTTTTAGCTGGCTAGTCTTTTAGCAATACAATACAAGTGGAGCACTACAATCTTGCACATACTCTGGAGTCTGGACTCTGATTTGGTGTATATAGTACAGTACATACTCTATACTACATAGCTGCTTGTCAATGATCATGCAAATACATCAATAACATTTGACATCACATTGCCCTCCACTCTAGCAATGGCAGTGAGGACTTCATCTAAACTTCCAGTGCTTGACATACAAAGTCTTGCCAAAAGGTCATTGTTATCTTCATTGACAACCATGTCTTGTTGTAGGGTGATTCATCCCTGAGTAAAATTGAGGTGGTCCTTCTTGAGCCAGAACTTCAGCATCTATAATGCTTCCATCAAAATTGGCAAGATGCAATTTTGCTTCTTCATGTTGGTCTTGCTACTTGAAGAAAACACCCATTCACACAGGACTGTAGAGGCTTGAATTGGTAGATAATCAAGGGCAATCACATAGATAGTGGGAAATGAAGTTTGTATAAGCTATTGGAGTGAGATGAGTGAAATGTGACACAATAAAAATACAATTGAATTGAATTTTTACTTACCTCCCAAAAAGCCAGTGAATTGCTACCTTCAGGACTTGGTGGGGACAGAACATAGGCAGTCAATTCCTGTTCAACACCTTGCTGGGCCTGTTGAAACACCAACTGAACCTTGAAGGCAGGAAGGCCATAGTGTTGAGTGGCCCTGTTCTTTCAATGCAAACTAAGCTACATAAAACCACCTTCACTGCAAACCTCTCCTTGACTAGAAAACTGCAGGGGTATACTCATGGATACTTTTTTGGTAGAGAAAATGTACCCATGGATATACTCCTGCAGTTCCCTATCCTTGACCAAAAGAAGACTGAATCAAAGAATCAAATATGACAGGATTTGAGGGCATGGGAAGGGGACTAAAAATGCCACCCACATTTGAGGGTTGTCCAAGTGTGGCATCAAGCATTGTGTCAAATGTGGCCACATGGGAGGGCATGGAAGGGGGACTAAACAAAGGAACACCTGTGTTGGAGAGAATGGAAGCAGGAGTAGAGGGAGTGGAATGGAGGGAGTGGGTGTGAAAGGCAGCTGTCCATGGATCTCCTGGCACCAGTTGAGAATGAAAGTGTGTTGGAATTCAAGGTCAGATGCCATGTTGCAGTACCTACTGTACAAAGTGGGTCCCAGAGGCATGCAAGAGCAAATCTTGCCCAGATTTCATGGTTGAGGGCCCTATCACTGCTGAGCATAGTCATTGCAAGATAAAGGTTGTCAGTGTCAGAAGTCTTGACTTGAGAGGATTGCATAATATCCTTTTTGAAATCACCTATAACATCAGTCATGCATGCCATCATCCCAGTCATGCTGTTCATTGTGGTAGCATTTGAAATATCAGATTGGGCTTGTGTCCCCCAAGAATGCCTACTGGCTGCTACAGCCAAGCTGAGTGAGGACCATCTGGTAGACAGTGCAGGAGTTCATCCCCTGGAATTGACCTTTGTGCCAGTGATACTTGTGGGCAAAATCAGACTAGAGTGAGATGAGATGGGGGGCTGGCCAGAGTGTTGGTGTTTGGGGTTGAGAGGTAGGATGAATTGGTAGAAAGGGGACTTGAGGGGGCAGGAACTGGTGAAGATGTGACTTGAGTGAGTGAGGAAATCATGTTGTTAGCAGCATCAAGCTATATAGACAGATTGTTTGAGATGATGTTCTGTCTAAGCTGGAGTAGAAAATCCAGACTGAACAGTGGAGTTGCCTGGAGGAAGGTGTCAACACCATCAAGGGATTGGAAATCATTATTATGAGTGTGAGGTGAGTTGTCCTGCAGTATCATTGAGTATGAGCTGCTAGCACCAAACCCAGGTGGGCACAGAATCCACATTTTGTTGTAGTACAGCCAGCCTTGGTTTCAGAAGGGTTCTATCTCATTGCTCTGAACAAAAGTTAGCATGACACACCCAAACATGTATGTTGATGACACTCAGGCTTACCTCAAGTGTCCCAGAGCACATGAAACTGTCCCATGCCTGTATTGCATCTTGAGTCTGAATATTTGTGCTGTATGTTTTATCAAAACCAGCAACACCAGAATGGCTGTCATAAGCTACAATTTCTCTCCAGGTTTTTTTGGCTATCAGTAATTTTCTGAGCAGTGCCAGAGCCAGAAAGAAAAAAAGAAAGACTGCACAGTAGAAAATTGTAAAATACTGAAGGTCCATACTTATTTGATTCAAGTTGCCTTGCAACCTCTGCAAAGACAGACTGAGGAAAGGACTGCACATCTTCATGTTTGCCCTCCAACTTCAGATTGATCAAAAGATCAAGCATCCTGTTGATTGCTTTGGTGGTCCACCTGGCATGGGGGTACAAGGTTTTGCCACAGTACCCATGATCTGCAGTGTCTTGATGTCACAAAGAAGAACAAATGAACTGATTCTGAGAATCAGACAGTGAAGGTGGTGCAAGCTGAGCCTGGGTTTGGGTTGAGGGTATTCATGATGATAAGGAGACATTTGGACATATCATCATATCAATCAGTGTTCAGACTCAGAGCAGGAAGTATCTGATCAATTACTTTCAGACTCAGTACAGCAGAGAGTGATCTGAGATTCAGTGCTGCTGACATCAGCTAGCTATTTGGTTACCTTGGCTAGCTTTCTTAACTTTCCTACTAACTTTCTGCACACTCCAGTAGGAGCTCTAATCCATTTCCTTAAAATGCTGTGTATATCACAGATGGAATTTGTTGATAAATATGTACTGACTAAGTCCTTGGAACTTATCTGACCTTGCCTGAACTACAATTCACAACTTTCACTTAACATAGGTTTGGTGCAAGTTTGCAACCTTGAGACCCCCTATTGTACAGGTTAGTATTGCAATCCATCCGTACAGGGGCCACCTCCACTGCAGTGCATGGTATTCCTCATACTAATTGTGGGAAGTTAGAGTACATGGACCCACAACACAAAGTAGAGACTTACTGTAGTGCTGAGCCAACTGCACGTTGAAAGCAGTGGTAGCCACAGGTGGTGCATCCACTCTGATATTGTTGTCATTGTTGCTTTCATGTCCATCTTGCCCAGCTTCCACTACTGCTCCAACTGGCAGCAGAGGTCAACCAAGCATCCCTCTCTGCACAAAATTGAGCCAGGCTGCTGTGAGTTTGTTGAGCTGTTGGTTGGTCACCAACATCTGACCCAATACTTCATACTGGTTTGAGCATCACCATGGTTCTTCAACTGCTTTGATGTGACATGACTTGGTAATTGACAAGCAAAGTCCATTTGGTGTCCCAGACATCTTGATGAGAGTGGCATAGTGGGTCATGGAATGTTGGCATGGTAGGGCAAGATTATCACACATGCCTATAGTAATGAATATATCCCATTGTCTGTAGAATCACTACACTGCATCCTCAATTTTATCAAGCATGGACTTATTGATGACAGGATGTCAGACCAGGTGACAGAATTCCAAGAAAGTGCTTATTGCCTGCACCATTTGATCTGGAATGTATCCAATCAATGCCAGAGGATAGACATACAGTTAGTGCATACAAATATCTCAATTGGTCAAATACACATACTGACCACAAAGGACTCTTACTTTCATTAAAGCCTTGGAATCATCCCTAGTCCATTGTTTAAACTCCCAGCCCTCAGGGAAATGGTGCAATGCAGGAAAGAGCAGCACAGCAGCAATTCTATCCCTCACGTGAAACTCAAGTCAGTTCACATTGATGTATTGTTACATAAACTACACACCTGCAATCTATGTCTGCCATTTTACTCATAGCCTCTTGCTTGCCATGCATCTGTACAAGGTAATCTCCAACCCAAGCCAAGAGACCAAATGGTCTTTGAACATCCCCTTGATGAGTTGATGTAAGAGATCAGGTGCAATGAGTACATGAATATCTGCTCAAGGGAACTGGGCAGTAAAAGGCTAATATATGAGAATGAGAGCCAAATGTTGATATACAAGTGCAACTTATGACAACATTAGCCACAATTCCATAATCTTCCCAAAGTGTCCTGAGGTCCAAGGTTCAAATGAGCTGTTCTGTGAGTAATCAAGCTTGCTGTCCTCCACCACCATCTAGGTTATCATGGGGAGCAGTGCATCTAACACTGGTCAGCATCACAACACCATTGTATAATATTAATCAGTTCATATCTTGCACACCACCCTTGAACAACACATGCCAGGAGAGCCTGTTCAGGATAATCTGTGATATATGGGCCCAGTCTATATATTACTCAACAGAAGTAATTGTTGGCACAGCATGTCACATATGGCTGTGTCATGGCTGGTTGGAGAGGCTGTAATATTGCTGTGAGCAATGAGTGGAACAACTGCTGACAGAGCGTTCGAAATTCAGTGTCATTCTTGTATGCCTGATCAGCTCGTAGGTAATGAAGTTTTATTGATTCACACAAATGTGGGTCATACATAATACACACTTTTAGGTATAGCCAGAAAGCCTAGCAGTGAGATGGAATTTCAGTGAGCCTATTGGATATTGTTATGTAGATTTCCAAATGAGGCATACAGTGGATAGTACTTGGTATGGCCAGTTCCCACTAACACTGTTGTCTTGTCACTGCCCAACATTACAGGTGCAAACATCACACCATGACTCTTCTGATCTTGGCCAATAATTTCCTACTCAACCTTAAGATTAGATTGTCTGAGTAATTGCACAGTGAAATACATACATATTGGTCCCAAGCCCATTGACCTGACATTAAATCCCCCACTTCATGCTTGTCATGCTTGTCAGTAACAACATTGGGTGCATAGTCAATGGCACCATCAAATTCTTGATTTGCAAGTTGGTTCTCAAGTAAAACCAGTGGATTGTGATGCCAGACATCATACTTTGCAGTCTTCCAAGCCAGGGGGTCTTCTGGCATGGGCCCTGAGTGTTACATGAAGCATACAGCTAAGGTCTGCTTACTAGTCAACATCCTCAGGTGATACTCATGAAGAGACCAACATCAGAGAAGTTGATGTTCAACAGACTTTGAGGACAAGGAGGTTCGAGTAGAAGGCTTGACTAAGGATAGTCTGGATAAGACTCAAGGGGTTTTAAGTAAGTGACTCAACAATGGATGCGACTTAATAATTACACTTGTATTGCATAGATCAAGAATGGGGAATACAGACAATATGCAATGGTATTTATAAGGAAAACTAATGTGCATGGACCAAGGAGATAAGAGAAGAAAAGAAGGATATGGAATACAATGGAATATGGGGAACACTGGCTGACATGAGAGAGATGGCAGAGGAGAGAGATAAGTCCAACTAAAGATGAGAAAGGAAGATAGAAGTGATACCCAAGATAAGAATAAAACCCTCGTTAGAGTAAGTTGTCCCTCTCCAAGTATGAACAGGGGAATGGTAAAAGAAGAGAACAACACAATGATGAGGAAGTAAAATTATCACACTAAGTACTTGACAGCAAATGATTGCCATGGAGTGTCACCATGAGTGATCATATCAATTGTGTGTTACAGATCCCTATGTGAGTTGAAGGGTGGATCAGTGTTGTACATGACAGCCAGAATGGAAATAAGGTTATTTATCTTGCTCACCAACATCTGCTCCTTGCAGTACAAAAAGTCAGCCAATTTGAATTGAGCTCAGCTCTCAAATGGTGACCAGTCATCAGAAGGAGGGTTGTCCCGAGGGAATGCAGGCTGGTCAAAGGCTAAGTCATTGCCATTCTGATCACATGGTGTTCCTAGATTGTCCCATAGTGAGCAAATCAATAGGAAGAACCATATAGTATACCATTGATAATGGGATGATAATGGACCTGTCTACCCTGATGAAAGTGTTCCTCAGGGTGACACTGAAATCCTGCATCATAGTGGTCCTTGTCCTCTGCAACTGGGATGGATGCAGGTATGGGTGCTACTTGACCATTGGCATGGTGAATCCATGCATGTCACTTGAGGCCACCATGTGTATGGCAGCTCCTGGTGCATCTGGAATACCTGCAAAGAGAATATCTGGAATAGTATAGGTGCCCAGGAGGCATGGCCTTAACAGACACAAGTTTGATGTGACTGAAAAGGATGAACAAGGAACAACAGCTGTACAGCTGCCAAACATGTGGCAGGGTCAGAGAAACTTGTCAAGAATCTGACCTACTACTCTCTGCATACCATCTCATCCACCAATGGTTAAATCTCAGCCTCGTTTCATCAATACCCAGGCATCCAACCAGTTTCATCATCCAGGTGCTCCAGACCAGCCAGCACCTTGACAAAGCAGCCAGGTTGTTCAAAGTGAGCATGCTGCTTGTGAAATGGCTGCAGCAGAAGCCAAAAAGGACCAACAAGAAAATATTCAGCACACAGCTGCTATTGAAAACAACCTGGAAGAAAGTGCAGAACAGCTGCAGACTGCATTTGTCAGGCCCACATTGAAGCTTGTGCTGTCAAAGCTTGTGCAAACCCCAAAGAAGTTAATGAAAGGTGCCATTGTCAAGGCCCTGCCTGGCAATGCAGCCTCAACTAAAGCACATGCTGTGAACAAAGGTAACATTGATTGAAAATCTACAAATAATGCTCACTCACCTTTGTACAAATAATGCTCACTCAATGAAAGGTGCTGTCATTGTCAAGGCCCTGCCTGGTGATGTGGCCTCAAGTGAAGCACATGCTGTGAACAAAGGTGACATCAAGTGAAAATCTATGAATAATGTTTACTTACCTTTGGTGTCATGGAAAATTCAGTCAGCCATGAAAAGCAGGCCAACACCACAATGGAGAAAGGTCAGTTAGTCAGTCAGATGGAAGATAACAAACAGGATGGAAGCATATGGCCTGGCAGTATTAGTTGACCTGCACACCTAAAAGCATTGAGGCTGCTCACAAACAAGCACCTACAAATACTTCTGTTGGACATGGAGCTGGCACAAGATTGACACTATAACTCACCATCTGTGACCAGCAAATCTCACCACTCTGTCTCACTCAATGAAACTGAAACTCCTAGCAGGCCAAGCAAGCTGTCAAGGATGCTGACTCAGACAGGGCAGGTGCAACCTACTGTGAAGAAGGTTAAAGCACAAAATGGCCTCAAGGCACAATTCCAAAAAGCCAAAGATGCACTGAAAGAAACAGAAGTCCAGGTCACTGCTCTGAGTCAGGGACTTGGAGACTCAGACCCTGATGATGATGGTGTTATAGTCTTCAGTGGTCTGCCAGACAAAGATAAGAGTCAGTGACCAACATCTACCTACAGTGCAACTGCTACTGTCAGCAAGCCATTCAAGGATTCTGGAAAGATTTCAAAAATGGTCACTGGAACCAGGGCTGGGATGGTAAGTATGTTTCACTATGCCAAGTCTGCCAATTGATGACCAACAACTCATAACAGTTGACCATGATGCAAATCATTCCTAACATGCCTCAGGAGCACTTTGCTGCCAGTAGAATGATTGCTAATGCTGCATCATACCCCTGGACATGACTGACTCACCAAGACCTTCCTGCTGGTGCACAGCGGATGTTTCGAAACTCATTTATTCCACTTGTCCAGTGGGTGGGTAGGAACATTAGAAAACCCTTGGAGCACAGAAGAAATGATTGTGCTAATGCAACATTTTTGGAATGCTTTGACACATGAGCACAGCAGGTGGAAGCATACATTCAATGAAGACAATGACCTCATTTACAAACTGGTAAGTGACCAGCTCCTTAAGCTCATATTACTGACTGTCATATCAATAGACAATGCAGAGGATTTATGAATGGCACAACCATATTGGTGCTGTGGCTGCTGATGCAGTCAGACATTTATGGGCATCAGATGAGAAGTATAACAAGTCCAAGGAACACAAGAAATATGTTGAGAATGTGCTTGGGCCTCTCCTGCTCTTCCTTTTTGGTGAAGTCAAGCAGGTCAGCAAAGACAGCTGGGTGGTAACTGATCCCATTTTGTCATTGTGCAGTGACAGCTGTGCTGATTTGATGTTCCCTGCACATATTATAGGTCGGCAAGACATACCAGGGACCTCTCACAAGAGACATTGGCATATATTACACACAATAACATATTAGTAACTGCCTCTCATTAGTACAAATTTCCCCAATATAAAAACAATGTAAGACAGCCTAATGAAATTTTAACTAGTTAATGGCTATCACATAAGTGCCACTTGGGATTAAACTGTCATACAGTGGTACAGTCTAAATGTCATGTTATAGTTTAAATGTCACTTGTATATTCCACAGTGTTTTTACATTGGGGAAATTTGTACTAACTATAGGCTGTTACCATCATGTTTTAGCATGTAATATATGCCAATGCCTCTTGTGATAATTCTAACCATATACAAATGAGTTGGGAATTGACTGTGTCTAGTTCCAAAAATCCTCTCATCAGAAGTATGGCACAAGTGAATGTGCCCCCTCATTTGAAAGCTGTGTCCAAGGAGAATCAACATCTTGTTCCCATTCAAAGTATGCCAAATATGATGGAATACAACTCATGCCGAAATCCAGCATGCAATCAAGATCAGGCCAGTAAGTGATTATACTACCCATACTATTCGACTCGAAGATGGATACTCATTCTTTCTTGGCAGGTGAAGCGCTGATTTGCGGCATCCGCCACTCTCATCTCACACGTAGCGGAACGCCCGAACAGCAGATTGGAATCAGGTCCAAAAGAGCACGATCCAACATTCAATTAGGTGGTAAGAACTCCCTGCCTCCAGAATTCGACCTTCTCCTCCAGCTGTTTCTGCTTTCCCGCCGCTGCCATTTCTTCACGTGCTTTGAGGTAGTCCCTTACTTTCTCTGGTGGCATCGCCATAAATGGAATCATCATGAGCATATCAAAGGTGTCCGGGTGACGCATTTTGTAGCATTCGTAGCGTTCCTGCCGCTCTTCAATCTGCTTGGCACGTTTCTCCTTGTCCACATTGACCTGATCTTGTTGGAGCTTGTCACCCGTATTCTCTGCCTTCGTAGCCCCACCAGGGTAAAACATGATCTTCCACCTCTCCAAGAGACCCACTGGAGTGACACCAAAATGATGGATTACTGCGCTAGCGTATACAGCCTCAAAAAGTACAGTGGGTGGCCAGATGGACCTGTCATCGCAAGGGACGGCTGCTGAACCAGAGTGTCCAGCGTGCGGTTCCTTGGAACGGTCAAAAAGATGGATGGTAAACCGTTCCTTGGTGTCGGAGTCTGCATTCAAATCAACGTCAGTTGTATTCATGGCAAAGTTTGGCGTCTATGCGGAAAAAACGGTCAGCTTATGAACAAGGCCAGTATCAGCTCGAACAAACTCACTTTCAAAATCGCAACATGCACACCCAATACACGATGTACATTTTTACTGACGAACAGGCCATTGCGAACATCGTCAATGCTTTTTACAATGACGTCGGCGGTGGAGTCTCGACGTCGATTTGTGGTGAATGTCTCGATGTACTGTAAGCAGTGACATTCAAATTATCAGAAATGATGATATCAGACGTATCACCGGCATACCTTATCTGTCTTGCTGTGGGGAAGAAGGTGTGCAGCGTCGCATAAATCGCTGTCAGCTCCTGTCACCACACAACTCCTATCCCGCTCCTCCACTCCACGACGGAAATCACCCCAACGTGTTGTGACCGCACTGGAGGTCACTACCTTTGGATTGACAATATCGGGATCGATCGGAAACATGTGCTGCATCTCTTCGGCGGTAGTATGGTAGTATAGATTCATTGACCTGGATGTGACCGAGAGGCCAGAATTGTAGTCGACAGGAACAACAGGAAAGTCGCGTTCGGCAGATAAGTTCCCGCGTGCTCCAACGACGATGCCTGTAGCGTAGCGGATCCATTTGTACGGCTTTGACGAAAATTCCGAATCGTTCAGCTGATTGATGGGGAAGGCGAGACACCGAACCCACTCCCAATTGGTTGGATCAAGTTTGAGGTCGGTGTTCGGGATAACCTCGTTGGGGAACTGTGCATAGATGTGAATAGTGGCTGATGCCATCAAAGCGCTGGTCACGCGCACCGCTCGGAAAATCGCGGAACCGATGCCCGGCACGATCCCAAAGTACTTGACGCAAGCTCCCCACCACACATGAAAGTCAACGTCACCGACGAAGAATGGCGACTCCTGGACTCCGCCGTACTGCGTGGTGCGCTTGAAGGTGCTGTCGCCACTGCTACCGTCGCTATACCCAGTTTCTACTACCTCTATCGTAAATCGGCGTGGTACCGCTCCCTCCCCCTTCCTCTCCGCGTCGCTGGCGTCGTCATGGTCGTCGCCCCCATCTCATCCATTCAAGCAGAACGACGTAGTTTGGAATTCGAACGAAAACAATGGTACGTGTTTTTTCCTTTTCCTTGGTTCCGCCTCGAGCCTATCTCGACAGGACGGATTCCGGAAAGGTAGGACTGGATCGCGTGGCAGCGCAAGAAGAGGCCCGGTTCAACGCACTCTCCATGAGTGATAAGGCCCTCGATTGGGCTTCTCGCCACCAGTACTCTATCATCCTTGGGAGCTGGGCGCTTTCCATGGTCACAGCGGGTGCCATTGTCGCAAAGGACAAGTATGTGGTTGCTTCTACGTTGCTCGATCGGGCCTTCACTGGCACTTGTTTCTATATAGATATCTGACGCTACCTCAAAAGGTGGACTTACCTGTTGTGATGTGTGAGGTCTGTCATGCTCAAGATATTTCTAGGCCGTCCAAGCTCGTATGTGGGCACAGGGGCTTACCATCGGCGTCCTTATTGTCGCTGGTGCCCTCACGCACCAAAATCGCCAAGATGCCGCCGCTACTGGCATGCGCCGAGTGAGTGAATTG
>JBBPQO010000147.1:0-15641 GCA_038092535.1 Xerocomus subilludens | reverse complement strand
GCGCGCCGCCCGGGCCCCAGTCGCGCCCGCCGCGCCGACATTTCGGGGGCCGAGCCTGTAAGTTGGTTTGCTGACACAGTGTCATGGGCAGTCAGTTGTATTTTTTCTATGAGGGCAGGGGCTTCAGTTGTGTTATCCTGTCCAGACCATTTGAAGGGGCAGAGCAGTAATTTAGGCTTTGATATGGCATGCCAGCATGCAAGGAGGATTGGGTCAAGGTATTCAAAACAGTTGGTGACTGTCAGGACTTTGATTTGTGGGAAACCTGCTTCAGGTGCTGAGGTAAAGGCCCTGTAAGGGTTGGTCAGGAGGGAATTCCATTGTCCCAGTAGACTATAGGAGCTTTTGCTCACTGTCATGAAAGCATAGATTTGTGCTTCTGTTGCATCAGCTTCAGAGGTATGGTGATCTGCAACAGGCATAGTGTGGCTAGGGTCAGCTTGGGACAGTGGTCCTGGCAGGATGTGGGTACTGGGTATATGCATGGAGCCATTTAATCCTGGCAGAGGGGTTGTAGCAGGAGGAGTGGTTGGGCTAGTGGCAGGTGGCTCCATTGGTGTGGTCACAGTGTGGTTGGTGTAGGGGAGGGCAGTGGGTGATGGGGATGGAATTGGCATCATTGCCTTGTTAGAAGACAGGTATTCATCTGTTTGTGTGGTACAGGATGGTGTACAGTATTGATGGGTCCAGCAGATAGAGCATTGGTACTATAGATGTGATGGGTTGACAGGGTTTGGGGTTTTCTCTGTAATTTGGTCATGTGAGGTGGAATGTGGGGACTGTAGTGACAGTCTTATGAGGGGATCAGGTTATCATATATATTTTATAAGTACAGTAGTTTGACAGTGGCAAAGCAGCTGTCATTGTGGTGTAGTTAAGGGTAATTTACCCAAAGAGAGATTCTAGTTTGTGTAGCTCATCTAGCTCCTGTTCATAGTCCTCAGTGTCTTTCAGATATGCAGTGGTGGGGGATAGTTTGTGTTTGCAGTTGTGCAGGCCAATCCAGCCTGAGATGGAATTAAAGGGGCAGGAAGGAATGGCATGGGTCATGCCATGGTATAGGGAGCAGGTGATGTCTTGGATAGTGGACATCTGATGAAAGGGGTGGAAGAGTGCATAGTTGATAGATTATAAGAGGTGTCTGATTTTAGACCACACTTCTGGGGATTCTGCTGTATATAAGGGGGCCAATAGCATTATCCTCTGCCATGGAGGGAAGGTCATATGTGAATTCCTGGATGGTTATGGAGGCACAGAAGTTGGTTGGTGTGGTGGTTATGTTTTGGGTGGGCAACAACACAGATAGGATGTCAGTCAGTTTGGATAGGTTTGTTGGAGAGAACCACAGGTCTCTCAGAGCAGGGAGGATGTGCCCCAGGCAGGAGAGGGTTTGTGTAAAGGAACTGATGATGTGGAGGGGGTCTTTATGGTTGTATGGGAATTCTGTGACATGAAAGGATATGGGGTGAAAGGACCAGAATGTTGGTCAAGAGGCAAGATGCTGCTGTGGCATCATTGAGGCCATATGCTAGAATGGATTTTGGGTGGGTGGGGTCAAGGACACAGATTGGAGGAGCAGGGTGGGCACTTGGATTTATATGGTTGAGGGGTTGTGTATATTCCCAACATTGGCTATGTGAAATTGGAGTAGCAAGGTGATGATAGGGAATTCACTGGAGGGGGTCCCCATTAAATTTGAAGATTTGCATGAGGACCTTGGGGTGTGGTAACACACTCCAGATCATTTTAATCATGTCTCCCATATGTTCAAGGAGTTGTTCAGGATGGGAAAAGTTTATAGTGGGGAAGCTCTCTGGGAGTGGCTACATGAAGGCCAGGGGGTAGCAGACAGTGGTCAGTTGGGTGCCTTTGGACATGGGAAGGGTATTCAGCTTTGGTATTACAGGGCAGTGGTGGGGGGTGTTAGGTTTGTGGCCATTCACTTTTATATGGTCAATTGGCTCATGGAAAGGGTCATGGTGTGTGATCTGTCATGAGCATATGGGCAAGCCATTTGCAGCCAGGGGGGTTTGATATTTACATGGGGGTCTGTGGTTGTGTTTTCAGGGCTTGGGGGAGCTGTTGGTGTGGCTGTAAAGTGATTAGGAGTGGTTGCGATGGTATGGGGACAGTGTCTAGCAGGATATTGTTGTTGGTTACATTTCATGGTGTTATATGCATCAGTAAATTAGGCAAAGACTTATTTGACCTTATTAAGCTTATAAATAAGCTCAATAAACCAGTAAGACAGATTAGTCCTCTCACCCATCTTTGTCTTGAGATTTTTTTTGACTTATGGGTCTTATGGGGCTTATTGCACTATTAGAAAAACTTAAATGTATGATTCCAAACATTGTGCTAGGTACATCAAATATCCATTAGATAGAATGGCACAAAAACAAACACAAGGCCAGAAACACATTCAAGGAGCAGAAAACTGATGATGCAAGAGTTAGTCAGATCAAAACAAAACAGTGGAACACTCACTGCTTTCAATGAAATGTGAAGAGATCATCATATGCACTGTCTTTGTCTGAATCCTGAGTGCCAAATGCCAGGGAGGGTTTCTTCACATAGACTAGAGTATCTTTGACAATAATGGTGAAATTTGTGTTAGTCAACTTCTTGATTGGCTTGGGATACCACCTGGTTGAGTGACCCCAGACATTATCATTGAACTCAAACTGGATGCCTTTGGCAATTACTGGGATCCAAATTTTGCCTTCCATTTGAAACACGACATTGCCATTGGCAACCAACATTAGCATTTGGCAAACCTGAGATAGAAATATTAGTATAATATGCACATCAGAATTACACTAATAAATATAGTTACCACTGTGCAAGCCAATGCAAGTGCTGCTTGAGGGCCAGATATATCTTTGTCTAACACAGCTACTTTTGCTCATCCCAGGATAAAGTTGAAATGATGGGCATATGTTTGGAGCACAAGCAGTCCCCTCCATATCCCAGACCAGGCCTGTTCAAATTAGATGTCAGTTGAATAGTAACCAAGGTATATTAGTGGTGGAAGCTCACTTTGTGGTCCATCCCCCCATTCTTGCTGAAGATCAAGCAGTTCTTCTTCAGCATTGCCTTTGCAAACTCAATGTGGTGAGTGGACATAGCAAAGTTGATATTGTTGCTAAAAATGTTGTGACAACTGTGATGGCAGCTGCAGCAAACCTGTTGCACCAAACATTGAGGTTCTGTTTTGCCTAATGTAGCACAATTCAAAAGGTCAGTATGTGACAGGATAAAATGAGTACCAAGCTTACAAGATCATAAACAGAACTGTTTTCAGTAACATCATACTTGATCTTTCCACTGTAGACCTTGTTCCAAATGAACTGTAGCATCCTGTTGAATGTATCAGATAGAATGATCCAAGGGTTGTCATATCCACCAGCATAGTCAGCAAGCATTGAGATGAAATGTCAATGGCAGGCATTGTCAGTGGTGGAGCCTAGAGGAAGGTCATCCTTGACATATTTCTTATGTGGGATGGCCTTAGAACATTTGGACAGTTGTTCTGCACCCTGAGTGCTTGCATTGTTGCCCTGAGTTACATATTAGTCTATGAGATTGACTGGCTGGTGTGAGACTTACCTCATGGTGCTCATTGGTCTGTTTTTCTGATCTTGCCCATTTCTTTCCTTGACCTGGGGTTTCTTGGTGTCTGATTGGATACTAAGGATAGAGGGTGGCATAACCCATTCACCCAGCTCAGAATCGCTGCTCACCTCAGTAACATCCTATACAACAAGATAGAGAGTGATACTGACAATAAGATCATTAACATACCATGATAACAGTGTACCAACTAACCAAGGCATCAATGACTGCCTGACACTTGCTTTTCTCAGTGCCTTGAATGTATGGCTCATCTTCCTGAGCCTCTGAGCCAAGCAAGACTCCAGTTGTCAGTGAGGAAGCATGTGTGGTGGTGGGAGTGGAAGTTAAACACTGTTCCTTCAAGGACCATTTGAGGCTGCTAGCTGAAATAGACCTTGTGTGATGGGAAGCAGAGCCAATCAAGCATGGCTTAGACAACAGCTGTTTTTGGGATGCTGCAAGTTTGTGTGGCCAATCCTTGGTATTATTGAAGCCAGGAATATTGCCAGCATCTTCAGCAGGTGATACCTGGATGCTAAGGTCAATACAGTCCCAATGAAACAGAACCATCTCAGTAAGAATGAGGGGAATGTCATACATGAGAAGAAAAGACTTACCTTTGTGCCATATTCTTCTCAGGCTGCTTGTTACTTCCAACTTCATTCTGGCTATTGGATTCTTTATTCAGTGGCTTCAGCTTTATTCAAGGTCTGGGCTTCAGAGGATTCATGAGTATGCCTTGTGCTTCCTGCTTGGCTTCTTCAATGATCATAGCTACTCTTTTCAGGCCATGTTCTCAAGTTTCTGCTTGCTCTTGCCTTGACCATTGTAGAGACTGGTACATCTCTGAGGTTGTATAACCACTTCTCTCCATATTTCACACACATACCCCATTTTATGTTTCATTCTAATTGACATTGCACCCTTCTGATACTGAATGACAAGGACAAGTCTGCTGTCTGGTAGTCTGGTCTAGCTTGGACTTTCTCATGTTTGTCATTCTGCTGTTGCCCTTAGGGTTGGTATTCTCTTCCCTTCCAAAAATCTTTCTTCTGTCAGTTTTATTTAGCCATTTGACTTTGGATGAACAGATGTCAGGTCATAGTTAGGGTCTGGGCATACCTGGGCTATAAAAAACATTGTATATGGGATTAGTAATCCAGCTTTGTTTTTGCTCACTCCAATGAGATCATCAAGAATGTCATCATCACCATCTACCATCTACTGTCTACTGTCTACTGTCCACTGCTTACTCTGTTGTTAAACTTGCTACCACCACTCCTCTCAGACTGAACCACCAGACCTTCAACCCATCTAGTTTGTACAGACTGGCCTTTCACCAGACTATTGAGAATTGCTGTCCAGACTTCTTCATCGACCTGCCCTTCCCTCAAGAGTCCCTTTTGGGTTGAACAGATTATATCCCCAGACCCTCTATTGCACATCTCTCTTAAGATTTGTCCTACCAGAGATTATAGCAACTTTACAATTGGGGTCCACTGCAAGGGACTTAGAAGAGGGTTCCAGATGAAGAAGTCTTTGGCCTACACCCCAATGTTAAGAGCTTGAAAATCTCCTCAATTATTTTCACAAATTGCAAATTGATAACAGTTCCACCCTACTTTAACTGGTCTCCCCTTGCAATGCTCAACATAATCAACCTGACCTCCCTGCATTGTCTGACCTAGGACTCAGTTCCCTGCTGAATTACAGTATCAGCTCCTTCTTGCTGATGTTTCACTATTCCAATTGGCTCGGCACCTCTGACACCACCCCTCCATCACTGCGTTCAGCTACTATACTGCCATCAGTGCCATCACCAACCCTTACTGCCCACACCATCAACCCTAATGAAGCCCAGGGAGATCTATGCAAAATCCATAGCCCTAGCAAGCAACCATACAGTGCATATATACATTCCAGACTGCCCACAGAAGGGGAAGGATCTTTTCCCACTTTACCTTTTCTCCTCTCTGCTCATACCACTAACCTCGAACTTCCAGTCAACAACCTCATCTCTGGAGTCATCTTCCCTGTCACTCTCATACCTTCTTCATCCACCAGATACCTTGTTCTGTGATTTTCTGCTATGACCAGACTTTACCTTGCCCCAATCTATCTTGCTGCCATCTGGTCTTTCAACAAACCCTATACTCTCCCTCACCTCACCAACCCCTTCATAATCCTATTGTTCCAATGGCCAATCCCACACCACAAATGCCCCTCCATGGTACTCAGAATGCTCCCAAGTTCTGTCATATCCACTTTTTCACTAAGTCAGATTTCATAACTCTGGCTTTTTGTCTCTATGAGCTCTGAAGTTTTCTCAATCATGAGACTGCCTAGGGTCATCGAACAGGCATGTGATCCTTTGTCATTTGACTATCTTTGATATTCCATTCTACCATTATCTTGACAGGTGTTGATACCAGAGGCCACAGCAGTAGCTGCCACTGTCTTGTCACACCTCTGACATGTAGGGGCTCCTGGAAATGTTCCAGAATTACCAATGATGTTGCTCCATGACAGGTGGGTCCTTCAGAGTTTCAATGGAATTGCCAATACTGTCCCTGTAACCTCAGTTCAAATATTAATTCTAGTTCTGATCATTTTCTGTCCCTCTGCCTCAGTCTGACCCTTGTCTTGTCTTGCTTGCCCTCATCTCTTATACTCTACTCAACCTCTGACCCAACCTCTGACCCTCTGACCTCTGAACTCTGGCTACTTCATGACCCTCCAAAATACTTGGGACCAGATTTCAACAAGGGCACATCACATAAGGTGAAGCCAATGTCCCTTCAGTCCAGTCACTAATTCTGGTGTTCTGGAGTTTCACCTGGGATCAGTCCTGCCTTTAACAGTATATTTGAACTCCAATTTGTTGAAATCTTATCATGGGTACTCATACTCAATGTTCCAGTGCTTAGCCCTTTTCCTCATCTCCATGGAATCTACTCAATCTCTATGGAGGTAGTATTTGAGGACCAGAAGTCATAGAACACTTCTAAAGCTTCTCTTCCTGATGTACTCCAGTCCAGAATGTGTCCATATCTACTGGTCGCCATCCTGAATCTCCTACTCTGAGAGCACTTGTTGACAAACCAGATGAAACAGACAAAGAACCAACCCATACCTCTATTCATCCCTTTGATTGCCTCCCTCTGGGTGGTCCTCCAGATCCACCACCTCCAGGCAGTCTGGATAATCCAGGAAATGAGTCCCCTGATGATCCCAGCCTCCTTGAAGATAACTCCTCCTTGGACCTCAAAGAAGAGACAGTCCCACAAAGCACCCTCACTCACCTCATGGATGCTATTCATAGCCTTGCTTCTTTTTCTCATTGTCCACCCAAATCCAGCCAGTGCACTAAAGTCTGGGAACCAGATCAGCTTGACAGATCAGACTCCCACAAACTCTGGTCTTTTCTTGTACAGTATAAGCTGAATTTCTAAGATTGCCCTAGAGCTTTTGCTACCAACCATGCTAAAGTCACCTTCATGCAGTTTTATCTCAAGGGCACCACTCTTGAATGGTTTGAGCCAGACCTCCTTGAGATGGAAGATCCTGATTGCTGTTCTCTCTGGATGGATAACTATTAGGAATTTGTCCTCAAGCTCCAGGTGAATTTGGTCCACACAACTCTATTGGCAATGTGGAACATCAGCTGGATCACTTATCAATGAAGGATAGTCAGAAGATTGACAGGTATGTGGTAGAGTTTAATTGGATTGCCTTGCAAGTCTGAGATTACAGAGAAGGCACCCTGTGGCATCACTTCTATAATGGTCTACCAGATTGTATTAAGGATGAAATCATGCACACTAGCAAGCCTCCCTCACTCTCTGAGCTTTGTACCCTCGCCCATGCTATCAACACTTGCTATTGGGAGCATAAGTCTGAATTATCACCCCAGTCCAACCACACCTCCAAACCATCCACTAAGTCATCCTCCAACAAAACCTTTGACAAAACTCCAGCATCCACTCCAAGTAACTTTGGTGGCAAGTTGCCTAAGAATTTGAAAGAGTTAAAGGGAAAGGCTACCTCCTCCACTACCCACAATCAGTCTGATCTTGTTATGTGAAGTGTATGCCAATGTTTGCTTACTTGACAATGTCCTCAGGTAATACTCATGAGGAGACCGATGTCTGAAGAGTTGGCTTTCAAGAAACTATGAGGAGGACAAAGGATTGAACAGAAGCTCGACTGAGGATAGTTCCAAAGAACTCGAAGGGTTGAGACTAGACGTTACACTTGTATTGTGCAGATCAAGAATAAAGAGTACAAAGGATATACAATGATACTTATATGAAAAGTAATCATGTATGGACCAAGAAGATAAGAACTGAATGGAAAGACATGGAACACAATGGAATGTTAAGGAATACTAGCTAACATAAGAGAGACAGTGGAGGAGAGATAAGTCTGATCAAAGGCGAAGAAGAGAAACAGAGTTACAACTGGAGATGAGGATAAATCCTTCTATAGAGTAAGTTGTCCCTCTCCAAGAGTGACATGAACAATGATAGAGGAAGAGAATAATATGGTGGAAAGGAAGTAAAATCATAACATTACCCCTGCAGTACAATCAAATCCCAGATTTGATCAAAAGCCCTCTATCAACCCAAGGGTTAAACTCCTGATGAAGATGGTCCTCCAAAGATGGCTGTCACTTGCAAAGGGGATAAGCATTCAAACAGACAGTTGCTAATGATGTGCCCAGCTTGAGAACAAATACCACAGTTTTGATGGGGGCATGCTTGGTTGGTGTGGCCCCAGTTGTGATAGTAGTCACATTGGTGAATGAGGCATTGATGAGATGCATGGCTGGGGGCAGTGATGTGACAGTGAGGACAGGAGTATTCAGTGCAGTCTTCACAATAGTGACCATTATGGTGACACTGAAAGCAGGTTGTGGTCATGAATGCTGGGGGAGTGCGATGAGGTTCTACCCAAGGAAGGATATGAGTAGGAGAAGAAAGTGCATGACTGCCGTTAGGAAGGGTAATTTTTTGAGGGTGTTCAGTGGGGATCAGGATAGTAGGAGGTTCATAGGAGTCATCAGACTTGGAGTTAGGTTCAACAGCAGTGGAGGTTTTGAACAGAGGGGGAGATGAGAGATGGGATTTGATGTACAGAGGGGGAATGGAAAGAGGAAGTGTAAGGTGAGGGGAGTGAAGGAGAAATTGATCAACACATTCTAGGTATGAATCATGTTGGTTTTGTGGTAAGGATAAAAAAATACGACAAAAGGTTGGGTAAATAATGGCAGGTGCAAGAAATTCAATAAAATGAGAGAAGCCATGGAGGTGGAGGATAGCTAAAATATGCATGGGGAGGGCTTCCAGAGTGAAGCAAAGAGGGATTTCATTGGTTGTGGAAGACTGAAGACATTGGGCCGAAGAAACATCATGAAATAGATGGATAAGCTCATGAGTGATAACATTGTCCCAGTAGAGTGGATTGTCTTCGAAAGCAAAGAGGATATGGGGAGTGTCAATAATGGCAGCATACAAGAGCAACATGAGTAGGAAAGAACATCAGGTAGACATTCAGGAGCAGAGGGGCAAGTTTGGAGTAGATTGCAAAGAAGGGAAAACAGCAGAGGAGAGGAACGACATGGTGGGAGGAAGGTAGTTTTTGTTTGTGAGATACTCACGAAGAGACCATTGAGCAAAGGAAAGTCTACCTTTTCAGAGGTAATGGTGCCATTTATAAGAAGCGAGAATAAAATTGGAGTGTTAGAGGTTCGATTCAGGTTTCCAGGTATTCTCTGCCAAAGAGTACCCTTTCCAGGAGGTTAGGTACAAATTTTTGGCTTTGTGGCCCTTGTGGGAGAGGATAGCCTCCACTTCGTACTCTTCTTCGTTGTTGATAACGTCAGGTGGAAATTTGGAAAAGGAAGGTCAATAAGCTTCAGTAGAATGATAAGAAGATAAGAGGAAGGTGTGGAAAATGTCATGTATCTTTCCAGTACCTGGAAGTCAGAGTTGATAAGTGAGGGGGGATAAAACACAAACGATTTCAAAGGGGCCCAATCTTTTGGGTGCAAGTTTCTGAGAAGGATAATGGAGACAGAGATGAGTTGCTTTGAGTCAGACCTTATCTCCTATCTTCCAAGGCAAAAATCATCGAGTAGATCTAGATGACATGATTTTTCTGGCAGATCTGTGGGCAGCAAGAGCTTCTTTGTGAGATTTGTCAAGGGAGGATAGTCTATTTTCTAAGGCAGAGAGGAAGGTTTTGCCAAGGGGAGGGTAGGACCTAGGTTTGTAACCATAAAGCAAGGAAAATGGGGATTTCATGGTGGAGCTGTGAGGGGCGGAGTTATGGTAGAACTCGGCAGATAATAAGGATTGTGCCCAGGATGAGGGATTATTGCTACAAAAGATATGAAGATATGTTTTGAGCTCTTGATTGGTTCACTCGGTGTTTGTCCATCAGTTTGAGGGTGATAGGTGGTGGAAAGTTGTACATCATACTTCAGGAGACGAGCAAGTTCTCTAGCAAAAGTGGAAGCGAATTGGGGACCATGGTCAGAGATGAGGATATCATGAAGGCCGAAGCATTTGAAGACAATGTCAAAAAATACTTGGGCAATACTGGCAGCATCAATAGTCTTGGAACAAGGAGAATTACCCCCTTTGTAAGACCATGGTCTACTATGACCACAATAGAATCATATCCTGCAGATAGGGGAAGATCAGTGATGAGGTTTATGGAAAGTTGCTTGAATGAGGGAGTGCAGGGATGGGATAGGAACTAGAGGAGGGATGGTGGGATGGGTGTTAACTTTACTCTGTTGACAGATAGCACAGCCATCAATGAAGTTTTTGACAAAGGAAGTGAGGCCTGGCCACCAATAATCGTGTTCAAGGATGGATTTCATACAAAAGATGCCCATATGACCCAAAAGAGGGGAAGAATAGATGGCATGAAGTAAGGCAGATCAGGAGGAAGGAGGAACAAACATTCGACCTTTGAAGTAAAGATGACCATTATCAAAAGTCCAATTGGACAAGGTTGCTTGAGAAAAAAGAGGGGAACCTTCTTTAAGCACAGAGAGAACATGAAGAACAATGGGATCAGAGGACGTAGAAAGGGAAATGGATTTAGCCAAGGTGAGATCAAGGGCATTGATAACTATAGGATCAGGGACAATGAAAAAATCCTGGTTATTGAGGGAGGTATTGGAAAGATCTTTTTGAAAGTGTGTGTCAGCAGGTCCCATCTGTGAGCCAGGGGTGATGACCCATTCAATATTAAAGTCCTGTAGGAAAAGAGCCCAATAGGCTTGATGACAGGATAGTTTGTGAGGATCTTTGATATATGAGAGATTTTTATGGTTGGTGATAACAGAAAGGAAAAATGGAGTTCCTAGGAGGTAATGTTTCTATTCTGTAAGGGCAAGGATTACAGTGAGGAGTTTCCTATCATAGATGTTGTAATTTTGTTCAGCAAGGGAGAAGGTCTTTGAAAGTATGAGCATGGATGAAGGTCGCCATTGGAATCTTTCTGCATAAGGACAGCACCAGTGGCAACCAGTGAGGCATTGGTCATAATGAAAAAGGGGTGGGAGATATCAGGGATAGATAGAACAGGGGTGAAAGAAAATACGGAGTGAAGAGTATCAAAGGCACATTGTTGGAGGGGAGTTCAGACCCAGGGTTGGTCTTTCTTTGTGAGGAAGGTGAGGGGGGTGACAATGTTGGAGTAGTTAGGAATGAATTTGCAATAGAAGTTTGCAAAACCCAGGAAAGAGTGAACTCATTTTACTGATGAAGGAGATTTCCAGTCAGCAATGGCAGAAAGTTTAGTGGGGTCCATATGAATGAGTCTATTGCCAATGATTATTCCTAAGTATTCCATAGTGGGGGTGTCAAAGGAACATTTAGAGATTTTGATTGAAAGACCAGCTTCATGAAGCCTTTGAAGTACATGTTGGGTTCATTCATGGTGAAGTTCTAATGTTCCATAGGTATGGATACCAAGATTGCCCATATAGATTTTAAGCCAGAGTTTGGTGATCATGTCAGTGAAGGTGTGGTTCATAAAGGCTTGAAAGGTGGCCAGGGCATTACAAAAACCAAAAAACATAACAGTAGGTTCAAATAGACTAAGCAGAGTAATGAAGGTGGCTTTCTACTGGTCGGCTTCTCGGATATGGATGTTGTTATAGCCCCAACAGATGTCAAGCTTAGTAAAGTAGTTAGACTCCTTTATGTCATCAACAAGTTCAGAGATGAGTGGTAACGGGTAGGCATTTTGTATGGTGTGACTGTTGAGGTACCAATAATCTTGACAAGGACAAAGAGATCCATCCTTCTTTGGAACAAATAAAAATGGGGATGCCTGGGGAGATTTTGAGGGGACAATTCAACCAGTCTTCAGGTGTTCTTTGACAAAGGCTTTACAGGTTTCCTTTTCAGCTGGGTTGAGTGGGTAGACCTTGGCAATTTTAGGGACAAAGGTGTCTTTCAGATTGATGGTATGATTGAAAGATTAATTGGGTGGAAGTTGTGTGTGGGTTGACTTAGAGAAAACATCAGCAAAGTCAGAACAGAAGTCTGGGATAGACACATCCATGGGTTTTTCAGCTTGGGCAAGTTCCATGAAGATGGTAATCTTTTTGATCTTCTCTTCGAAGGGAGGATACTCACGAAGAGACCTCTCAACCTTCAAGGAGAAGTTGATAGAAAAAGTCTTCCAGTTGATAATAGGGTTCCATTTCTGAAGCCAGGGCATTTCAAGTATAACCTGAGGGCAAGCTAGTCAAACAACCATGAATTTTATTGTGTCAAAGAATGGTCTGGAAGTGAAAGAGATAGTGGCAGTCCATTGGATGGTCCCTTTAGTATTAGGTGTTCCATCCATGTTGTAGGCAACGACCAGGTTGGGGATGGGGGAGAATTTGAATGATCCAAGAGCTAAGAGACAAGGGTCGATGAAATTTCTGGTTGCTCCAGAATCAATGAGAGCAGAAGTGTTGATGGTTTGTTTTGATCCATGTAACAAAACAGGGAGATGCATAGTTCTATTGCTTCGTAGTGCTACAAGTACATGGTTTAAAGCAAGGGAAGGAGATGTCAAGGTGGCTTTCCTTTTCAAAAATCCCATGCTTTCTTGATTCCAGCAGAAACTTCTGCAGTAAAGACTTCTGCAAGTTCTTCAATGGGTTCTTCATAGCAAGTTTGGAGAACAGAGAAGATTTCATCATCAGTTTTGCCAGAGGTTTTCAACGAATTGACATATTCATCGAGCTTGGAGCAAGTAGGCTCCTTTTTGGGAACAGGAGGTGGGGTGGTCTCAGTGTTTCTAAGGTTCTGAGAGTTGGAGAATGGGGGAGGATGAGTGGACATGGTGCAAGTGGCAGAGGTGCAACAGTTATTAGCATTATGACCTTTCTTCCTGCATCAGAAGCAGAGCCCATCACAGATACATCTAGCCCATTCATTCAGGGTGAGTTTGGATAACATGACACTATCAATGTCCATGGCATTGGGGTCTTTCTGAGGATGAAACATGGAGGAGGGTTGAGGTCAACCACTGCGAAGGGATTGGATTCTCATCTTCTGAGTGTGGAAAGTCTTGGCTCGTTCGATCCAAGCATTAATGGTGATGGGGATGGAAGACATGGACAAGATCATAATGGCAATTTCCTGACCAATCCCCAAGGAAAACTGATTGATAAGAGTAATATCGTCAGTGGTTCCAGCTTCACTGGCAAGGTTCCTGAAATCAGTGATGTACTGCTGAAATCCATCATCAAAGGTTCCATCAGGACATTTGGTGGACTTCTGGACAAGCTTAGAGAGATCTAGATGGGAAGCGGCTTTGGTGTCGAAAGGATAAAAGGTACACTTGAAGTTGATGGTGAGTTTATCAGAGGTTTTCTCAGAGGAGGCAATGGTGGTGTCAGCAAGTTTGTCATACCACATCTCGGCAAAAGAAGCTCCATGTCCTTCACTTATCTTGTTCAAGGTGGTGGTGACTTGCCCTTCATCAGAAGAGTACAATGAGAAGTTTAGGGCGAAGTACGCTCACATGGCTTTGATCCATCAAGAGGCATCAGTGGATTTTCCAGAGAAGTCAGTGGGGAGGGCTGCTTTAAGTTCAGTCTTTGACAACATATTAACTGGTTGTACTGGGGTGGCAGGGGTGGCAGGTGGTGGGACGATGGATACTGGGGTGACTGGAGATAAAACCAAAGGTCTGGGATTACTAGGGGGGACAGATGGTCAAGCTGAGGTTCTGGGGTTGCTGGGGGGTGCAGATGCAACTAGGATAACTGGGTTACTAGGATGAGGATTTGAGGGGGTACTGGTGATAGATCGAGGGGGTGAGTTGACTTCAATTTTGCTGCCATCAGACTCAGATTTGGAGATACTGAAAGCCTTGCAGAAACTTGTGGTAACGATGGGGTAGGTCCTACACCTAAGAAGGTGGGACCGAAGATATTCTTGATCTTTTGTTATGCAAAGCATATGCCAATGTCTGCTTACTTGACAACATTCTCAGGTGATACTCACTAAGAGACCAATGTCCAAGAAGTTGGCTTTCAAGAGACAACAAGAAGGATGGAGGTTCAAGTTTGGAACTTGACAAAGAATAACTCAGAGGGCTCGAGGGATTGAGATTTAATGTAACACTTGTATTGCGTAGATCAAGAATAAAGAATACAAGGTAGTGTGATGATATTTATATGACCAAGGATCATGCATGGACCAAGAAGAATAGAACTGAATGGAAGAATGAGGAACATGATGTTACTGACATAACAGAGACAGCAGTGGAGAGGTAAGTCCAGTTAAAGGTGAAGAAGAGAAATGGAGTTACAACTCAAGATGAGGATGAAACCTTCTGTAGAGTAATTTGTCCCTCTCTAAGAGTGAGACAGAACATAATAGAGAAAAAGAATAATATGATAAAAAGAAAGTAAAATCATAACATGGAGAGTCATTGTGAAATGTCCAACAACTGGCAAAGCTTGGTAGTGAAGTCTGAAACAAACTGAGGACCCCTTTCCAATACCAATGAGCGTGGAATCCCATGAATGCACCAAATGTTGTCTAAGAAAAGTTTAGCAAAGTCTTTAGATAAAACCATCTTGTTGCAAGGAATGAAAACAGCCTCTTTCAAAAAATGATCTGCAACAACACAAATGGAATCAAATCATTTTGACAAAGGGAAACCAGAGATGAAATCAACTGAAAGATCTTCCCAGGGGTGTTTTGGTGCAGAAATGGGAAGGAGTTTTTCTGCCAGTGCCTTTTGCTTACCCTTTGTGAGGGTGCACCATGGCAGTGTTCTATATAGAGTTTGGTGTTGCATGTAACACCAGGCCAAGAGAAATATTAAAAGAGAAGATGGATAGTATGGGCCTGGCCCATATGACCTGCAAGAGGAGAATTGTGACACATGTTCAGTAGTTCAGTACGTAAAGATAAAGGGACAAAAATCTTTCCCCACTCATTATGGAACACTCTTTCATCCTCATTGTAATTGTACCCTAGAATCCCTTCATATTGCATCTTTTCTGACTTGTCTTGAAGAGTCTCATAGAACATTGATGACAAAACATATTCCTTCACAAACACTGTTTCAGGGAGCAATGTGACATTAGTGTTATGAACCTGGACAGCATCACCATGATCCAGTCATCTCAACAGAGTGTCCACTTGTTTGTTGGAAGTTCCAGGCTTGTAACACATAGCATAATTAAACTCTTGCAATAGCACATGCCATCTAGCCTGCTACTGCAAAAGTGTTTGCAGCTTCTTCCAATATTCAAGATTCTTGTGATCTGTCCAAATCTCAAAAGAGGAACATCCTAGAAGGTAGTGTCTCCACTCAGTTAACGCATGAATCACCACTAAAAGTTCCTTATTATAAATAGGGTAATTGCACTTGTGCACATCAAAGGTGTGAGAAATAAAAGCATGTGGTCACCATACGTTGTCATCACCTTTGATAGACAAGACTCCACCCATTACAATATCACTGGCATTGGTTTCAATATGCATCTT
>JBBPQO010000146.1:0-15725 GCA_038092535.1 Xerocomus subilludens | reverse complement strand
CATGACCTTGCAAAGGTATATATCACCCTCAGGATGGATCTTGCCAACATTAATAATACTGTAACAGCAGTTGTTTTACAGCTTGTTTAATCTTTTGAAGAAGAATTCTGTTCCTGAAGGCTATGTGCTACTGCAAATGCTCCAGAGTTATCTCAAGCTTGACAGTCTCATCAACTTGGATGTCCACATGGAACACACTCTTTCAATGATTGAGAGTGAGCTCCTCAGATTCAACAATGCTCTCAATGTGAGTACTGTATCAAATTATATAACCATTATTTACTCAATCTCATTAGGAATACATTGAGTTGGTGCCGAAATCAGCCATCCCAGGCCTTAGAGTGGATTGGAATTTCCCAAAAATCCACCTTTGGAAGCATATAGTATAGGACATATGGTCCAAAGGCGTCACATGAAATTTCAGCATGTGCCCAAATGAAAGTATGTGTGGTGCATTGAGGAAAGGATACAATTGTCATTCCAATGGCAGAAATGTTGCCAGTCAGGTAAGCTTGATTTAGAATTGTATTCCTGATAACAACTTGACTTGTGGTCTAGATTCTTTGGGTCAATCATCATATACTTGCTGCAAAGTTGCTTAGGCAGTGTATTGATTCTCAAAAGGCTCCTGATGACACCAAATCTGAATTCAAACCTCAGGCTGACTTGACCAATACCACCGGCAACAAGACTCAAACCAGGCATTTCTATCAACCTATGCTTGGTTCTCCATGTCCTCCCATGCCCATGCAAGAATTCGAGACCTGCAACATGCCAAACAGTGCATTTACTGGTATTCACAAAAAGTTCATTGAGTTCCTCAACTTGTCGGTTTGTGCTTGGGGGTACCAAGATGTCAACTACATCAAAATATCTCCTGATTTTGAAGTAAGTTTTGCCTGATAGCATGAGGCAGAGTTATTAAGATTCTGAATAGATCACTGAGCACCGATACCTCAAGGAAGATTATGGATCAACTGTTGACTGGCATGAAACCACAGACTACCTTTGATGTAGTCCATCCTTCTATGGGAAACCATGTTACAACTGTGCGCTTATCCAACTCACATCAACAACAGTTTCATTTGTTTGGTTTCTCCTTGTTTTTTCCTGCCATGTTCTGGAGTTGAATGGATTATTCAACTTTCACACTTGTGCAGCCTTACTTGATGAGGACTGGGGTTTTCCGCTGGTTAGATCATGATCTTAACCTCACTTGTGTCAAGGCTGCCCTCCAGTCCTCATCTATCTTCATTCCCACAGCCTCCATCATTCATGGGGTTGTCCTGGCTCCCAACACTCAAAACAGGGATGACTGCTTTATTGTCAGTTATCTTGACAATAACATTTTCCTCTGCCTCAAGGACCCTATGAACTTCGCCTCACAAAATGACAATCAAGCCCATTAGGTATATCTTTCTGCATAAGTCTGAATTTATTAGGTGTTTGTAAACTGATTTGGGGCAGGTGACCTTCCCCATGACTCATCAAGGAATTGCACTCAGAGGTAAGCTATGATAATACCTAGCTTCTTTCCTTGATCATCCTGACAACCCTCTTTCTCCAGACTATCTATTTGGCCTGTATTCATGCAGCATGCTGATGAGTAAGTATCTGGACCATACTCCTTAGTAGTCAGCATGTACATCAGGCTTGTCAATGTGCTAACAGGCTTGCAACAATGTAATAGTGCATGATAATATTGTATGTCTCAATGATATGGACTGATCATTAGTAATAAGTCTGATGACGAATAAGGTAATATCATTGCCAGGACATGCTAATGTGGCAACTTGGATTTTCAACTGATGTTGACCTGGAGCAGCAGCTCCCATATCATAATAGATATTCAGCACATTCTGACTGCTTTACATACAGTATGTATCAGTCCAAGTTTGCTTCAAGGTTCATCTGAATTCAGTCAAAAGAGCCAACAATTGAAAGGACACATTGTTGACATGTGTCACATTATTCTCAAGTATGTTCTGATCTATACAAGTATTAGTCATTTTTAGGAATTACACAAATCCTGCTAATAAATGTGATCCAGATTACTACCTGGACCCTGGCATCACCACAACTGAGGATGTTATAAGACGTTTGGTGAGCCCAGTTGATTTCCTGGCAGCTCATCACAGCTAATTGCCTAGATTTCCTGTCTCTGACTCTCATCTCCTTGAATGTGTCTCACGTCTATTCTATAATGTGTTGTCCTGCCCAGCAGCAACAAGAGGAGGATATCAACCTGGATGGATCTGACTTGGACAACATTTATGATCTGGAAGATGAGGAAGATGAGGAAGTCAGAGACTATGAACAATTAACAAGCACTTTACAGGTACCACCACTTGAAGCAGAAATAGCTGAACTGTGAAAGGTAAGTCTGCATCAATATTATTCATGCTTCATTTATTTACTTGCAATCGGGATTGATACAGGTGCTTGCATTGTGTCAGAAGACCTTGACCACAACACACGCTAAGCTTAGAAATGCCACAAAGGAGGCCCAAACCCTCAAGGCAGCCTTACTGCTGAAGAAGTGCAAGGCTGTACTGAACAAGTCAGACTCAATCAATGAGTCTATTAACCAAGTAGCAAAGAAGTCTGCCTTACTGTACCATCTCTGGGTCATTGAAGGTCTGTTTCCCATCCTGAACAACCCCAATGTTGACCTCTTTAGTGCAGACCACTGAGCTTCATCCAATGCCAAGCGTGATGCAGTTGTCACTGAACTATTCATGATCACGCCCAAGAGTTTACACAAGAAGATGTGGTTCTGTGGTATGTGATCTAAGTTATTTATTTGAATACATATTGACAACATTAAACTATTGACAGTTCTCTGGTGACCTGAATCAAGAGAGATCCAATATACTCTGGGCCATCAAGGAAGCATTGACTCTTGTCTTCGCTTCATTGAAGGTCCCAGATCCAACAATCTTCACCTCTGTTGCTCGCAAGCAAGACAACCTGGAGATGAAGAGATTGTCGATGAAAGACAGCACGTATCATCACCTTGCTCCCATCTTATTTGCAGATCCCAATTGGATGACACCTGATGGATTTCTCAGAAATTCTGTCCTTCTCAATGTAAGAAGTTCTCCTTCTCTCTGACTGTGCAGTGCTTGATGTCAATACTTTTTTGAAGATTGTTTGTCTCCTTATATTCAGCAAGACTGTACTCACCAAGGAGAAGGCTTGTGGAGGACCAAAGGCTAGAGGGCAAATTCATGGTGTCCATAGCATAATGGAAGGCCTTGTAGTAGCAGCCACGATATTTGTAAGTGAATTCTAATATATCTAAGTTCATGACACTAAACAGGCCCCTACTCAAGGCTCATTACTTGCTCACACCAGATCCTAAACTCCAGCCTGTGGGTAGTGAAACCAAGATCCCTTATGAAGCAGATTATGATTTCTACCTTCAATGTCTTCTTAAACACTCCAACTGGGCCATCAAGACCATCAACTTCTTCAATGCAGGAATCTTTGGTAGTAAGGCAGTCAACAATCTGTCTACTGAGCTGATGCCACCATCTGCCCCAAGTTGTACCTGGGAAGATGACTTCCTCAATGATTTGAACAATGCTGAACCAGCTACTGTATGCAAATGCTGACCAGCATATCAAGTGTGCAGCCCATTGCTGATATCCCAGCTCATGGACAACCCCAGGCTTCACTTTCCTCTCATCATCACTCCCCAACTCATTCTCCTCAGCACTCACCAACTCACTCTCCTGTCTGTTCCTCATCCCCTATCCATTCTTTACTGCCACCATCACCATTGACACCATCCATGGTGTCCATTCACAATCATCTATCTGTGGCTACTATGTTGTCCATGTTGAAGTTGCAGCTTGATGTTGGACAGATGAGTATCAGTGGGACAACAGGCTCTACTAACGAAGCTGCCTGTGTCCCAGCACCATTGGGTCACCAGATTTCTACAGCTTGTCATGTCCCTGCTCAGCTTCCTGAGTCTTCTGAATTGGTGCCCCCAGCTGGTTCTGAGCCACTTGTCAAGAAACATGCTAACACATGCACCTGCGCTAAAACCAAGAAATGAGACTGCTTGATTCCATTTACATGCTTTCTTCATTTTATATTTCAGTTGAGTTTTGTTTCTTTCCATTTATGATGCAAGCATAGTTACTACAGTCCTACTCCTGAAACTATTATGTACCAGTACTGGATCATCTTGTCTGAATTGTTTGAGGCTGGACTAACAAAGAGTGAGTTAAAATTTCCTTCTGGGATGCCTTCTAGGCTTGACATCAAGATGATTCAGAAGAATCAGTATCAGATCAGCAAGCGAGGTCCTGGACCTCAATAGTATTCATGCAATGACAATTTCCTGATTGGGATTTAGACGATCAACTCAATCTTCTTCTTGCCATTGTCAGAGTGCATATCAAATGTAATCAATATCAATATCTCTCTGAATTCTCGAGCCTCATGAGCTCAGATCCTCATTCAGGTTTATTCACCAGCCCCACAAGGTCCTGGTCCTGGTCCTCCACAGTCATTCCCAGATTCCATTCTTACTCCCTCTCCAACTCAAGGTGACCCCTTCTCTGATCCGTTTGCTGATCACCCCAGCCAGAACCATTCTCAATAACCTCCACCACCAAGGATGTATGACAGTGCCACTAGTTCACCTTTTAAGAGCACTTCCAATCTATCTTGCAAGTTTGGTGCTATGAGCTATGCTGACAAAAATCCCCCTTAGCTGGCTGTGAAGCCTCAATGCTGGTGGTTACTATCCCCCCAGGTAAGGCTTTCCATGTCACACTTCTCATTTTCCTCTTGCAGCCCTGTCAATCCATCTGCATTTGATGATCCTTATGCTCCTCCAGGCTCAGCAATATTGCAGTCCACCAATGGTGCCAAAACTGCCTGGAGACATTGCCAAACCATCAAATGTGGTGTGATGCACAAAGTCACGCTTGCCAAGTGCAATTTCATCACTGAATATCCAGTCCCTACCCCAAGTTCAGAGTGCAATTGAAGAAAAATATGCAATGACCAGCACAACAGAATTTTCGTGAGTAATTCTAGTCCAATGGTTTTGTTGGATACTAAACCCCAAACAGCCACATGTGCTACAGTGTTGCTATGGTTGACACAGAAGATTTTCCTGAAGCCAATGGATGGTCACTGCAAACCAAGCTCTACAACCATCAGACTGACCTTCTCATTGCAATTACATCTTACAATGAAGACAAAACACTGTATGCTTGCACACTCCATGGTGTCATGTTGAACATCCATAATATCTGCAAGACAAAGCAGTTGAAATACTGACATCGAGCAGCAGAGGAAGGTATGCCTGGTTGGCAGAAGATTGTAGTCACTCTTATCATCCATGGTCTGGAGCCAATGGACAAGAGCATTCTCAATATTTTGGCTACTATCAGCATATACCAGGATAGTGTCATGAAGAAGCAAGTGGATGGAAAAGATACCATTGGCCACATTTTCAAGATTAGCTATTTCTTGGGTTGGGTGAGTATTTTCCTGACACTCAATACTTCAGTATACCACACAACTTTCTGTTGACCCCACTCCTCAATTGGTTCCTCCTCATGAGAATGACCCCAACAATTTAGTCCCAGTTCAGATCATTTTGGTCTTGAAGGCCAAGAATCAGAAAAAGATAAACTCTCATCACTGGCTCTTCAATGCCATCGGATGCATATTGAAGGCATGATCTAATCATATTTTTCAGTTACTTTCTGATTTTATCTTTCAGTCCGAAATCTGTGTTATTCTTGATGCTGAAATGAAGCTGGGGCATAAATCCATCTATTACCTATGGGAGGCCTTCTACAATGATGCTCATTTAGGAGGGTGCTGCAGCAAAATTCATGCTATGATTGAAGGGGGAAGGAAGCTCTTGAGCCCCTTGGTTGCAGCACAGAACTTCAAGTACAAGATGTCAAACATTCTTGGTAATTCCTTTCATTTCATCTTCATGCATAAAATCTGACACTATCCAATAGATAAACCACTTGAAAGTAGTTTCAGCTACATATCAGTTCTTCCTGGTGCATTGTCTGCATACCGGTTTCACGTGATCCACAGACACCCTCTTGAGCAACATTTCCATGGTGATCACTCACTTACTGATCATCTTGGTGCAAAGGGTATCTATGGTATGAACATCTTTGCCAAAAACATGTTCTTAGCTGAGGATCACATAATGTGTTTCGAGTTGGTGGCAAAAGCTGGAGACTACTGGACTCTAACCTATATGAAGCCTTCAAAAGTGGAGACGGATGTCCCAGAGTCTGTGGTGGAACTGATTGGCCAACGTTGTCATTGGCTGAATGGCTTCTTTGCTGCTTCAGTTGTGCATGCCTGTTCTGCCCTATGTGCTTGTAGGACTTTGAACTCTTCTTGGTATGCGCTTGTGAACTTCTTCAAGCTCTACTGTTCGAGTCATGGAATCATCAGGATGTTCTTCTTCCACATCCAGGCCTTCATATGTATTCTTTTCATGGCTGTCTGCTCTGGTTAACCATTTCCAGTATAATATCTTTCTTGTGGTTTGCTTTGGCCAACATCTGGTTGACATTCAATATTATTATCAACCTCTTGCCTTCACAGTCGATCAATATCTTCGGGACTGCTGTAGTTCATCTTCCAAGTCTATGCAGCACTAATGGCCCATTCAGACTTATTGGGTGAACCTGGCCTTCAAGTGGATCTACCTGGCCCTCCTTGCATTACAAGTGAGTCCCCTGACCACCGGAATGTGTCCACAATTGATCAACCCTGGTTGTAGTTTGTCCTAGCTCTTGGAAACAGGCCCAAAGGTGAATGTTTCGCTTACACTGTAACCCTTTGGTCAGTCATGTATTGTGAACACCCACTACCTCACTTATTCTTTATAGGGTCTATGCCTTCTTGGCTGTTTACCTGCTTATTTGTTAGTTTTGGTTAATGATCAAGGCAACTTGGGCTTAGACTGATTGGTCAGTGGTCAGCTCTCATCTATCTTCCTTGATAACCAGCGCTCACATATTTTCAATTCAATATTCAGTTTTTTACATCCCTTTATATCATAATAATCATAATAGTCTTGCTCTGCATTGGATTCAGAATCGACATCAGTATACTCAAAAGTGTTGAAGAGTAGGAAACAGAAATCATAATATTGAAATCAAGAGTACATGATGTCAGTGGTTCTCTGGTACTATGAATTGTCAGTCTCCTGCACTGATGTTCATCACATATAATATCCATAATAATAATATGGTCAATAGTTATTTCCATATATTGATATTCAAACCCTGTCATGCAGAGACTTTAAATAACGACAATTGATTTCTATGTTCAAAATATTTCTGACCTTCAGTTCTTGCTCGTCATCACCATCAATGCCATCATCATCGTCGCAGGACCTTGTTCATTGTCACAGGACCTCCGTCATCATTGTTCATCTTCGTAGGTCATTGCCACTGCTTCTCTTTTTCAGTCTAATTCTATCATTGATTCCCACTCTTTGCAGTGCTCGATTGCTTTTTGCCAACACTGTAATGCCTGCTCTTTTCAAATCACCTGATCATTTCCAACAGTATTCAGTTAGTCAGACATTGAGAGGTCTAGTCCAGTAGTTGGCCATGAAGATTTTGGGACATCCTGTTAAGTAAGTGCCATTATAATCACATTGTGCCAATATGATAATTGGATCTCGTTAGAAGTTGTGGTCATTCTGAAGCAGTCTAAGATTCGGACGTAGCATTGGTATTAGTTGAAACATACTTTTTATTGAGCAATGGCTATGATACTTGTAATATCACTTTCATGAGCAAATTTGCTTTCCAAATCCATATGTGTGACACAATGAACAAGTAACCAACAGAATGACACCTGAGTATCTTAAGATGCATTAGCATGAGGTATTCTTACAACTTATAAATTCCAATGTAGCTCGAAGCATTGTAAGGTCATGTGCATCTTACCAAGGGATGAGAATGTCACGTGCTTCTTATCAAGCATTATAAGGTGTGAGAATGTCATATCAAGCATTATAAGGCATGAGAATGTCATGTGCATCTTATGAGGTGTAAGTATGTCATGTGCATCTTATCAAGCATTATACAGCATGAGAATGTCACATGCATCTTCTCACCAGGCCATCTGTGGTAATAATGACATGTTGTTATTTGTCATGCATGCCCATAAGGAATGGCATCCATTATCATGGTGCATGGGAAAAGTACATGTTATAATGCATGCACATGACTGGCCATGAATGCTAAAAAGTTCTGACATGATGATGCCACATGAACAACCAATAGCCACAAACATGACAATGGGTCATGTTTGTGTACAAATTGGCTAAATGAGTAAGGATTAAATATGTTGAGCACGAATTATACATCTTGCCATTAAGTGTTTCATCAGAATAAATAGGCCCAATTATGCTATTGTTCTAACTAGCATGAGCAACTATCAGTGTGATAGGAGCAAGCAACACTGACCAATAATTTCAACATGAGAAAGAACAGCAGGTTATGTTCATATTCAAAGACTAAACATGTGTTCAATATTTGGGACTGACTTTACAGTGAGTTACAATGAGTTTTGCCCTGCCAAATGCTCCCTCTCTTATTTCCAATGTGCTGACACAGAACAAATCATGCTACTGTTGATCAACAGTTCTGATAACTATCTTAGATAGATGGATAAACATCATTGCATTAGGGAAAGTGTGAAAACAACATAGCATGACCTAGCAGATCTAGCAATAGGCTGGGTAGGTCACATAGGTCATGCTAGGTTGGCTAGACCAAGCTCTAGCTCTAGCCCTCTATGTCAGTGCTTAGATTACTAGCCTAGTGCCAGGTGTCTGTCAGGCCCATGATAGCTCTGAGCTAGATTGCTGATAGGTGGGAGCTAGGTCATGCTAGATGCTCATTGTTAGGGGTTAATGCCTAAACAGGGATTGGAGCTCTATGCTCCACTAATTGTAATATTTTATGTATTCTCATTGCAGCATAGTAATAATAGCATGATGCAATAAGTACCATTGGAATGGATTGAGAATGGATTGATTAGTAATTGGAATGGATTGTATCGTTCTTAGACTGATAACAACAATACCAGTGCATCTGATATAATTCAATGTCCTATTGCTTATCAATATACTCTCCTTACCTTCTCATCTCTCTTGCAGGCTGTGCTGAACATTGCCACCTTCTCCTTGGACTCCCTTACTGAGCCTCCTGCCCCAAAGAAGTCCTTGATTGATGACAGGAAGTGTTCCATATCCCCAAGTACTTTAGGCAATGAGTTTGACTCTGAGGAAAATGGCCTCTCTGCTCTTTATGCAAAGTTTGTTGGCAAGGTAGACCTTCTGGAGTGTATGTCCCCCTTCCTTGCACCATCTGGCTCTGCTCATCTCTTCCTACAGGTGAAGAACCCTGCTGAAGGAATCTAAATGCCAGTTCATTCTCTTCTCTATACAATATCACAAGGTGAATCATCTAATTCTCAAACCTCAGAAGTTGCACTCACATGTAACAGATTTGACAAATGTACAAAAAAGTGAAGACCTTCTGCTAGACTGCTGAGGAGATGGACCTCTCCAAGGACTTCCATGATTGGAATACTCATCTAAATGACAATGAGTGTCATTTTATCTCCCACATGCTTGTGTTGTTCACCACCTTGATGGCATCATCAACAAGAACCTCATTGAGATCTTTCCAACAAGGCTCAAGCCACTGAGGCCTGCTGTTTCTATGGTTTCCAAATTATGATGCAAAACAATCATTTAGAGATGTACTTTCTTCTCATCAATACATACATCAAAGATCCTGCCCAACATGAGTATCTCTTCAACACTGTCAACACTATCCCCTGTGTGAAGCACAAAGCTGACTGGGCCCTCAAATGGATTTCTGACAAGCATTTGACATTTGCAGAACATCTTGTTGCCTTCACCACTGTTGAAGGCATTTTCTTTTCTGGTTCATTCACTTCCATCTTTTGATTGAAGAAGCATGTTCTAATGCCCAGTCATACCTTCTCCAACAAGCGGAATGCTTACCGACTTCACCTGCTTGCTCTTCAGTCATCTAAAGTGTCACCCTCATCCCAATGTTGTCAAGCACATTATTACAGATGCTGTCAAGATTGAACAAGAGTTCTTGACTGGTAAGAAGCCTAACAATATTGTATACTTTACTAAACTTGGCTCTTAGATGCATTGCCTGTTTCATTAATTGGAACGAATGCCAAGCCCATGTGCCAGTACATCAAGTTTGTCGCTGACTGTCTACTAGTCTTACTGGGAAACAAGAAGGTATACAATGTGACAAACCCATTCAATTTCATGGACTTGATATCTCTCCAAGGTAAAATCAACTTCTTTTAGAAGGGCATTTCTGACTACTCCAAGGTGAATGTAAATGGCAACTGTAACAATGTCATGCAGCAATATCATGTTACCATCAAGTTCTGGAAACCTGTGGATGCTGCATGTTGTTTGGCTCTCACTATCATAACCATGATTTCTACTAAGTCCAATTCTATACCTCTGATCTTTTGTTCTCACAATCTCCAGAGTGTTCTTGCTTATGAGACTGTTTGGAGTCATCAGACTTGCATGTGTTTATTCACCATTTGACTACCTTTGACATTCCATTTGATCCTTTGTATTATTCTGACAGGTGCTGACACCAGGGGGCTATATCAAATAGCTATCACTGTCATGTCTCACCTCCAACATATAGGGGCTACTAGAGATGATCTGGAATTGCCAATGCTGTCACTCATGCAACAGGTGGGTCCTCCAGAGTTCTACTAGGATCGCCAATACTGTCACTTTGTTCTATATATAAACTCTATACACTGCTCCTGTACTCTCAGTTCAAATATTGATTCTAGTTCTGATCTTTCTCCTTGCCCTCTTGGTCCTTCTCTTGTTGTCCTCTTCCTCAGCTCATTAATATTAACCTGCCACTTGCTTGAACCTCTGACCCTCAAACCTCTGACCTCTAACTCTCTGACCTCTGACCTCTGACCCTTTGCCCTATGTCCATCCCTCTGAAATACCAGAGACTTGTCTTCGACAAGGGCACACTATATAAGGTGAAGCCAATGTCTCTCCATCTGAACACTAATTCCAGGGTTCTGGAGTTTCATCAGGAGATTAGGCTCAACTTTAACACTCACTCCTGGACCAGGCACCCATCAAATCCATGACACAAGGCAATAAACAGCTGCCAAAATGTGCTGTATGTCATCTTACATTCTCCTCCATTATATGTTTTAAGGTCATTTCTTACCATAGCCTACTTCTGCTCAGCTATGCCTGGACCTCCTGCATATAAATCAGCTTTCACCAAAACCTCTAATTCATCTTGTCAGTCAGTTTGCAGATGCCACAACCCATCTTTGTCTTAAATTCCATTGATTTGAATTTGGACAATGGTCCAAATCACAATTCTTCCTCTGCCTTGGATAGCTTGGACAACCTTAGCATTCTGAATCCTGCAACTCTCACCAGCAACATGAACATTGTAGAATACCAAAAGGTAGGAATTATCATCAATTTCATTGAAGGTTAATGCAAATGGCACTTCTTAGGCTGTTCAACAACTTCAGCTCCTCATTGGCAAACTGCAGGAAAAGATCTACAATTTGAAGGATCAAAATGCAGACCTCCAGACAAATCAATGAAAGTGACATGTGAAGGGATCCTCTATGAGGACACCAAAGGAGCTCTTCTTGGAAGATGACTGGATCACATTGCTTGCAAGGAAGTATGGTGTAATGGTTGAGCTATTCCCTCCAACCAAGGAACTCTTTAAGATGCCATGTCATTCTTCATCTCCATCATTTAACACCACAGAATGCAATGAACCAACTAACTTGAATATGGCACTTGTTGCAGAGCTTCATGCCTTCTTTGCTGACAAGGATCTGATCATGTTAATGAAGAGTGTCCATTGTCATACCATGGTATGTGGAACAAATTGGTTATATCCTGGATCTCCACTGATTTCTATGACCTTATTAGTTTAGCCAGGCATGCACCTCAACTCATGCAACAATTCTCAACAGTCTTCATGGTATGATGGGAAAGATTTTTGGCCTATCTGCAGAATATTTTGAAATCAAGTATTACCATGGAGCAATGGACAATCTTCACAAGATGTCAGACATTACAGCAGATCACAAGTACCCTCTGCTGTTTCTAGCCCTATACCCAAACTTGGACATCACAGCCCAAAAGCTCTTTGGTAATTGGAGAGTTCTCACTATGATAATAATGGATGATAATTCAACAGAATCATCTTCACTCATGCCATTACACAGATCCTGAAAGCTGTCTCTTTTTGCTCAAAGTCCCTTGAAGCACACCACAAGGACACTATGAGTCAGGGTGGATGAGAAACTTATGCTCAGATATGGGGCATAAGTGCCATTACACTGGGCACATTTAGTTGGGCCATTACAACTGTCAGTACAATCAACTCATTGTAATATTCTTGAAGCCATTTGCTCAATTTACACAGCTTCTTTTCTTCCTTTCACCTGATACTTCCTTTCCTGGGAATGATCTTGGTGCTTGATCCAAGATCACATATAATGAGCATTTTGTGACCTACAAGCAAATTGCTATAAAGTCATGGAATAAATCCTTGCTCAAGTCAGTTGTTGAATCAATGAACCAGTACATCTTCGGTTTGTGTGTCATTAACTTGAATAGGCCTGGCTCATTGACAGGGAGTGCTGTTACCAGTGCATTGGATGATGCATTGGCCCAACTGGATCTTGCAGATGAAAGAGTGGGTGATTTTTCTGCTCTTCAAATTCCATTGATGGCCATCAAGGATCTTACATGCCCACCCTCATCTATGATTCAGAACATTGTACCACAAAATGTGGCTGCTGAATCTAATCCACTATTGATTCTAATGATTCTGAGCCTACCTTCAGCACAAACTCCCATTGATGCTCAGGATGGTCCAGATTCCATCTCTGGGATGGCAGAATAGGCTGTGCTGATGCAGATTCAGAAACAAGCCAAAAAAGCAAGGAACATGCAGAACTTGCAGTCAGTGATATGCCATTGGAGGGCTAGGATGTAAAGTGTTTATCATTGCATGCCACTGTACAAAGTTTATTTTATGAACTGAGTTACACTATCTTTTCTGAGTTGACATGCTCACACATTGACATCAACAGTACTTAAAGTTAAGTATTAGTATACTAATGGTAGTCCTCCATTGACATATATGGAGTTGATGTTCCCTAGTAAAAAGAGTCACATAGTGTAGTGGTTTTGCATGCAGGTATTAGTACTTAGACTGTAATAATCAAGGACAAGAGTTTGATTCCCATCAAAGGAATAATAAATGATAACTACATTACTAATAGAAAAGTGTAGTGACTGTGAATCGAATATGACTACCAATAGGACTACCACTAGCAGCATAACCATACAATTAATAGTACTACAAACTGGCAATTCCAGTAGCAACTGTAATCACTTTTTATGAGTCACAATCAATGACTCAGCATTGTAAGTGATTGTGATCACTGTTCAATCACATATATGTAATGTAAGCAGTTGCCATTGTGTGCTTGCATTACCATCACTTGTAATTTCAGAGTTCCAATTGCAATGTAAATTCCAACACCCATTGCAACAGCTATTGCCACATGCTTTGTAACCACAACTCTTCAATAATCACACATTGGAATTTCTAAGATTTTGAGCCATGCATAATGTATTTCTGAAGCAAAATCACCATAAAATATTAAGGATGGATATTATAAGGCAGATTACATATTTAATTATGATGGTAATCCAAATATCTTTCTCAAGTTTAGCTTGGAAGGGAGATTTTCAATGGAAGAAAATTAAATCCAAAATATTACCTTGTACCTTCCTCATAATGTCTATCCTGATATTATCTTTTGATGCTAAGCATTCCAATTATTGTTTTCATGGTTCCATAATAGTTAATATTGAGAGAGAACTGTTATTGTCACCAAAATAATATATTTAATATGTCACATCAACTGTTTCATAAGTAAATATTTTAGGACATGTTAAAAGTAAATGGGAAATGAGGGAGAGATAAATGAGTAATCATATGGGCAATAATAATCCACTCCTGGCTGAAAGTGGAATAAAAAAATGACAATTAGTGTCTAATTCATCAAAGTGGTGAGGAATAGGTCCCTGATCTACAATATGGAACAAGTACCAAGGGACAAGGAACCAACACAATTTTTGATGCCAGGCATGGCAAGATATGTCAGGATTGGTGGAGGGAGGTGACAGGGCAGGGGTGACAGGGCAGAACACTCACAGCTCACTGTAAAGTCCATGCTATAGCAAGCAGATTCCAGCACCCTTACAATAATAGGGTAGTTTCATTAGTCTGATTGCCAGGCAGAGTTCTGGGTTATTACATATGATAATAGTTGCATAAAAACAAGCACTATATAATAACTTCATTTCTGCTCCTACTCAATCCTTGGAGTATGTTGTTTCTTGTTAATGCAATTTGAAAGATTAGGATTTGCTTACCTTTGTCAATGCCAACCCAACAACCAATTCCTCAGAGAAGTGCCACCAAGCAACATGTGACAACACTCAAGATGGTGACACTAACCCAATCTCCTCCTACAATTTAGCTGAGTAAAGTCAAGCTGGAAAATATGGATGATGTCAATAGAGATCAACTACATCACTGGCTGCTGGAAGATGATGTTGGATGGCAAACCAGATACTTTCTTAGTCTTCAAAGATGTACTCGATACAACTGGGAGTTGGGTCTTTATAGTCCTGTGGTTAGAACAAAATGAAGCTGTTGCCCAAGTGAGTTGAATGACAGCTGTAAACCTTTCCTTCTATCTGAAAGCAGAAATGGAAGCATAAACAACCACTTGATGTGACGGGCCAGAGATTGTCTGGAACAAGTTGCAGCAGTGAAGGTGAACAGTTGTTTGATAGCAACATAGAGTCATCACTGATATCATCTGATATATATTTTTTGAACAACACTTGCAATTCCTTGATGGCAGGCAGACATTCTGCTTTGGAAAGCCAGCATTGCAGCCTTGAACTTTGAATGAAGACTGTAGGCATGTTTCCTCCAATCAACCTAGAAAGAGTCAATTATTAATTCCTCTGGATATAGAGTAATACTTACCAAACCAATGGTTGATGGAAAGTTGCTGAAAATGACCAATAAAACACTTGAATGGAAAGCACAACCATGACTGCATGGGTCCAAAGAGCTGGAGATAGTTGTGGATATGGCATGCCATATAACCATTCAGATGCAGGGAAGTGTTGGGGTGGACCTTTTGTAATGAATCCAACCAATTCAGAATGCAAGTTTGATAAGCACTGGCATGGAATTCTGTCATGACACATAAACAAGCAATTTGAATTGCTTGTACAAGTCCCATTATATGATCAAGAATGCTGTGCAGCTGGATGGCAATTTCCTAGGATAGATCTTTGATGTCTCTCCCCAAATGCTTGCCAGCACTAAGGTGATATATACAGTGGCCATAGTTTGCCATTGATCCACCTTCAATGTGCCAGCCTTTGCCTCACCAAAGTTACAGTGACTCACAAAATTGTCCCAATGTTTTGCACATTTTTATTGTTTATGGAATATATCTAGAACACAAACAGATATAAACAAAGTGTTGGTGTATGAATGGAGCTACCCCCCCTGGGC
>JBBPQO010000145.1:0-15735 GCA_038092535.1 Xerocomus subilludens | reverse complement strand
TAATGGGCCCTGTTGTCTTGCTGAATACAGCAATGGAACTACATGCACTGTTCAAAGGTGCCTGCACAGAGCAAGAGGGAAATGCCCCTTGGGTCAGGCATGCAGAGGATCTGTTGATATATATGAACCTGTGGAAGAAATACAGGTCATTGGAGACAAGCAATCTCCTTAAGGTCATGATGAAGGAATGAATGCTGCCTGCTTGGGCATTTGAAAATGCCAAGAGGCACAAACAAATGTGATGCTGGCTGCTTGAACAGGACTCCAGTACAGGTATGGTCCTCAACTTGTGATTGAGCAAGCACTGCAGGGGCATCACCCTAATGAACTGGCCCAACCTGGCCCTACCAGGTTTGGGCCAGCCCTAGAGCAAGGCTCCCTTTCTTTGTTGCTTGCTCATCCAGCAACCCCCAGACCAGAAAACAAGTCCTCCTTCACATCATTGTTATGCTTGGTCCAGATAGGAACAAACATAGCCCTTGAAGGTCAAGTGTCAAGACTTGGGAGCTAGGCTGGCGATGACTCACCCATGGCTTTGCTAACTAGGCTTCCTCAAGGAAATTCCTTAAGGTGGACAAGAGACATCTCTTGGAGGGATCCTCACAAGAGTGGACAAGTGAGTCACAGGAGATTTCTTATGATGAGTGAGAACACAATGTGATTCAAATACAAGAATACAGAGTAATCAAGGGAGATCAAGTTAAAGAAACAAAACAGGGAACAACAAAATAGATATGGTACACAAGAATGTTTAGGGCAGGTTCAAAGAACCTTAGTATAGTAACTGGATAACCAAGATGAAAGTAAGCATGGTGACAAATATATGAAAGAAATGGGAAGTTGGGTAAGCCTGATTACTGGCAAGTGGAGGATTGGTAACACACTGGATAAGGATGTGTAATCAGGTGAACAAGAAGAACAGGAACATGAGAGGAAAGAATGAACTGATTGTAACAATTATCATTGATGACTCCTGCCCTTCCAACAGGGTTGTCATCATCTATCATTGTCTCCTGCATTGTGTCTGCCCTGATTGCCCTGTCCCACAGGCAATTCTTAAAACAAAAAACACTGTTCTTCTCCTGAAAGATGCTCCCTTCTTGAAGATACCTGGGAGGCATGGATCTTCTACATTATGAAACAGCAGGACAAGTACTGCAATGTTGAAGGGCTCAACACCCTTCATAAAATGTTCCTGGGAGCTGTTGAAATTCAAGCTTCATATGAGGATTGCTACATTTTTTTTCTTAGTTTACCTTTGTTTAATTTTATGCTAAACCTAGCATGGTATAACATCTTGTAAGTTCAATCCTTACTCAACTCTCTTTCTTTGTCATCAATGTTCTATTGAATTCTTTCCTGTTCCTTTGTCTTCTTGAACCTTCTCTCAAATACTTAAGATCTCACACAGCCTGGTCCATGCTCAATCCTCCCCAGTATATGAGCCTTCTCTCTGTTTCTTTGAATCTTTAACCTTTACCTACTTTGTATGCTATGCCTTCTAGTTCCCTTTGAATTTACTTCTTTCCTGGATCTCTCTAAGTCTGCCTTGAACTTTGATCAAGGTCTTTGTTCTTTGAACCTTTCAACAAGTGAGGATGCCCCTCACTCTCCAAGACTACTTTTAGTCTGTCAACCTCATCTCACCCTTGTCTCTTCAACCTATCTGAGTCTACTCTTGGCCCTACCTGGGACAAGCATGACAAAAGGTCAAGGTTCTCTTTTTATGGCTACTACTATTGTAAGCCATCACCATGTCACACCACCCTCCTCAAATCCCACCTCCTTGGTGGCCCTCTCAAGACCCACCTCCCATCTCTGGTTCCTCTGAACCCTCTGAACCTCCCACTGAGGATGATCAATCAAGCTCTGACCTAGAACCTATCACCCCCCAAAAACACAAGACTTTCCAACCTCTTGCATGACAACTCACTGTTGGTCTCTCTCTATCTCAAGAACCTTCCCCACCATCTTCTTTCCTTTGACCCACTCACCCACTTCCACCTACCAATATGTCCTCTTCCATAGCTAAGCCTACTGAACTTCCCATTGCTGTTCCCAAGGCCTATGACAGAACCTATGACCAAGCCATCCTATGGATCAACTCTGGCTGTTTCTACCATCACATCAAATCAGCCATTTACAATTTGGATGGTAAGAAAGTCATCTTTGCCCTCTCATATACAGTGACCTCAAGAATCCTTTGCATACTAACCTTGAATGCAGTGCATGAAGTGCACTGCCAGTCACTATGGGAATCTTGCTTATCTTTTGTGGTGTTATAAATAGTACTCACCCTCAGCTACAGAATTGCCCCCTTGGTCATGTGATTTGGTTTATGCACCATTGAGATACAACCATTTTAAAACAGCCATGTCATAGAAAGGGTTTTTGAGCTTTTGAAGTATAGCCTACCTTTGCTTTAAGCACTGCCTGAATCCTCCTAGGCATACTCTCAATCAGTTTCTGACACTTCTCAACTGGAATCCTCTCCCACTCCATCTGAACCCTTTCCAACAACTCATGAATCCCATTAGGAGGGTTTTCATACTCTGCAAGCCTCCTTTTAAGCCATCCCCAGAGATTTTCTATAGGGTTTAGGTCAGGAGACTGTGCTGGCCAACCCAAAGTGTCAAATTCCTGCTCCTCTAGCCACTTCTTGACCTTCTTGCAGGTGTGCTTGGAATTATTGTCTTTCTGAAAAATGGTATCAGGGGGATTGAAACCATAATACTCCAGTGTTTGTTGGAGCTTGTCCTTCAAAATCTGAAGGTATAGGTCCCCATCCATCCTACCATCAATCTTGGAAGCAAATCTAACTCCCTCCCAAGTCATACAGCCCCACACATCAGAGATCCTCCTCCAAACTTGACGATTCTATCCACCAGCCTATCACTAAGCCCCTCACCTGACCTTTTTCAAGCCCATTTACATCCATCTGATCCTAGGCAATTGATTTTTGTCTCATCAGACCATGTTACCTTCTTCCAGTCCTCCACAGTCCAATCCTTGTGGGCATAAGTGAAATCCAAACAAGCCTTGTGATGCCTAGCAGAGAGAAAAGGGTGTTTGGACTTGACCACAGCCTTCATACCAGATTCCTTCAAGTGAAGATGAACTGTACTGGTAGATAGAGGCTCATTGATGATGTTGGATAGAGCTTTGGTCACTTGGACAGCATTTTGAGCTCTGGCAGAGGTGATAAGGTGCTGGGCAGGGCAAATATTGTCAGGGGAAAGCTTGGTAGGATGACCTCCAATAGCTCTGAGAAGAGTAGAATGCTTCTTGAAGTGAAGTTTGGATATAGCAGAAGGGCTGACACCAGTTTGCTTGGCAATGGCTTCACCAGAGTGGCCAGCATCAAACAAAGAAAGGATGGTGTTTTGCTGAGTGAGGGAGAGGGATTTGACCATGGTAAAAGTTGAAAATCAAGAAGTGTGAGCTTTTTTGAACTCAGATATGCTATTTACATGTATGTCCTTGTTTGTATTAACAAATAATTAATAATTTGTCTTAGATACTAGTCATCATTTCCAAAGCTCAAAAACTCTTTCCATGACATGGCTGTTTTAAAATGGTTGTATCTCAATGGTGTGTGAACCACATCACATGACCAAGGGGGGCAATTCTGTAGCCGAGAATGAGTACTATTTATAATGCTGCCAAAGCTATGTGCAATTCTTACAGTAGCTGGCAGTGCACTTCATGCACTGCAGTGAAGGTTAGCATGAAGAGGGTTTTGAGGTTGCTGTATGACTGAGGGATTCACTGCCTCTTGGGAAGACACATTTTGCCTCCAGGCCCTTCATGGCACCATCCCTTCTTTAGAAACATTGGATGACTTCATTGCCAAGTTCAAAAAATCTTTTGAACATCTTGATACCACCACTAATGCTATTGCTTGACTATCCATCAAACAGACAATTAAGAAGAAGGATGGTACCTTCTCTTCCACCCTCACTGAGTACATCATGGAATTCCAAAACCAGGTTGCCACCTCTTTGATTGATTCCAATGTCATCATCAGATATTTTTCTGCTAGTCTTCCTACCTCTCTCATGCCTTTTATCATGTCCATGGACACTGTCCCTACCTTACCTAAATATTGGTATGCTGGGGCTGTCCACTTCCAGACCCAATGGGAATGTGTGGATGAAATATACAAACAAAACCAAAAGGCCTCATCTACATGCCATTCCTTCTTCCCTTGTCACTTTCCCTCTTCCAAGCACTCCATTGCAAAACCTTGCAATCCCAACACCATGGATGTTAATATTATTTAAGTTACTAAGATGACTCCTGACAAGAGAACCTAATGCATCAAACAAGGGCTTTGCTTCGACTATTGCCAACCTGGTTATCTTTCCTCCACTTGCCCTTCATTTCCCTGGTCTTCAACTCTGTCTCCATCTACCCCATTATCGTTGAAATCTTCTACTAGAAAGGTGAAGAAAGTAGTGAAGGAAAGAGAGGAGATTCTGAATCCAATTGATGTTGATGACAATGATGACAATGAGAAAAAAAGGAAGATCTCCTTTGTCTTTTTAAAGGAAGATAATGCCTTAATGCCATTGTCTCCTTCCATTTCTGTAATAGTATTTTCTGCAACAAAGACAATGTGATTCTGTATGCAGGTTATCATCCTAGACCATACTATGAATGTTGTCAACACCCATGCCCTTGTAGATTCCAGTGCAGATATTAACTGTATCAATTGGCAGTTTGTCAAAAAACATGGTCTCCCTACTATGAAACTCAAGAAACCACTTCAAGCCCAGAAAGCTGACCACTCAGAGAACAAGAATGGTATGAGTCACCATTTCTGCAACCTTTTTGTTAACATCAAGGGAATTGCTCACTTCATTCAATTCCATATTATGGCCCTCAGATCTGACAATGTTATCCTTGGACTCCCTTGGCTTAAAAGGGTTAATCCTACCATTGACTGGTTCACTCAAACTCAGTCTATCACTGAATCTACTGACCAATCCTGAGAACTTCATTCCTCTTTCCATCTCAACACCAAACAACACAACCAATTTTATAACAAACTCATTCATCTTCAATCTGATCCTCCTGTCCAACATGTCCACATAAATACTATCACTGATAAATGACTTTTTGACTATCTCAATCATGAATCCAAATCTCATTATGTGCAGAAGGCAATGGATCTCTGAACCCTCAATTGTTGTACTTGATTTGATTGTCATTTTGCCCCCCTTGGTTCTCCTGTCATTCAAAAACTCACTACTTCTACAGAACTCACAATGGCAGCAGAATCTGGTAAGCTGAAGAGAATCCTTTGGGCTGAGTACTCTGAATTCACCTCTGTATTTTCAAAGGAAGCAATTGACCATGTACCCCCTCTCTTGACCCTGTGATCATGAAATCAATCTTGACAAGTCCTTCACCCCTAAAGTTGGAAAGATCTACCCCCTATCCCCTGACAAACAAAACACTACTGCAGATTTCCTGGATGAAAACCTGAAATCTAGGAAGACTCTTCTATTTCACTTCCTCAAGTGTTCCCCTTCTTCTTTGTCAAAAAGAAGGATGGTTGCTTTCATCCTTGTTAAGATTATTGTTACCTCAACAATTATACTATTCAAGATGCTTACCCTCTTCCTCTTATCTCTGATCTTATTGACAAACTTCATGATACTAAGCTTTTTACCAAGTCTGATGTACATTGGGGGTACAACAACATTTGTATCAAAGATGGTCACCATGGCAAACTGCATTCATCACCAACCATCATGTTCTTTGGTCTCACCAACTCCCCCACCACCTTCCAATGATTCATGACCAACTCCTTCTGAGATATGATTACAAATGGTTGGTTAGTAATTTATATGGATGACCTGCTGATCTATTCTCCTGATGAAACCACTTATACTAAACAAACCCATCATATTCTTCAATAAATGCAAGAACTAGACCTTCATTTGAAATTGGAGAAATGTACCTTTGCTGCCAAAGAGATGGACTATCTAGGAATGATTGTCAAACCTGGAGAACTTGCTATGGACCCAGTGAGACTTGGTATCACCCAATGGCCAGCTCCTCAGAAGGTCAAAGATGCTCAATTCTTCCTCAGCTTTGAAAATATTTATTGTTAATTTATCCTGGAGTATTCCACTATTGCTCGACCCCTTATTGACCTCATTAAGAAAGATCTTCCCTGAGTGTGGACCTTCCACTGCCAATCCACCTTTGACCAACTCAAATACATCTTTCTGTCCAAACCCATCCTCCATCTCCCTAATCCTACCTCTTCCTTCACCATTGCTACTGATGCCTTTTCATGTGCTTCTGGAGGTATACTCCTCCAAACCGATTTGAATGGCAAGTGGCCCTTGTTTCTACCTCTCTGAATCCTTCTCTCTTACTGAACAAAACCATGATGTCTATGATCAAGAACTACTCATGATTATTTGTGCTATGAAATCATGGTGTCATTATCTCCACAGCTCTCCTTTCCCCAATCAGGTCTTACAGATCATAAGAACCTGCTATTCTTTAAGAAACTCCAAGTTCTCAACCATCATCAAGCCCACTGGCTTCTTGACCTTGCTGAATTCAATCTAAAGATTATTCATGTCCCTGGTACTGCTCTCACAGGACCAGACACCCTCTCTTGTTACCCTGATCTCCTCACTTCTTCCTCCTCCCTCAATAATTCAGAACTTACCCTTCTTCCTCCATCTATTCTTTCCTCCAAACTTGCCACTGCTTCCACCTCAGATTCTCTTGTCCTTCAATCCCTATAGCCACTTAGTGAAAATATTTCTTCTGCCATCTGCTCCCACCTTGCTAACTGGCAACATATTAATGGACTTCTCACCTATAAAGGTTGTACCTTTGTCCCTGATTCTGGTGACCTTCATTATCAGATCCTTGTTCATTGTCCTGGTCACCCTTCTGACAGCCACTCTGGTTATATGATGACTTGTCAATTAGTCTCTCCTAAATTCTGGTGGCCTGGTCTCACTTCTCATATGCAGAGTTATGTCAAAGGATGTGGCTACCTGTCAACAGCACAAAGCAAATACCCATCCTTTTGTCCCTCTTACCCCTATTTGTTCCTCTGCCTCCTGTCCTTTCAAACAGATCTCTTGTGATCTTATCATTGATCCGCTTCTTTCTTCTGGTTTTGATACTCTTCTGGCTGTGGTTGACCATGGCCTTACCACTAGGGGGTGATTCTCTGCCCTATCTTGAAATCAATCACCACAGAAGGCATTGCCTTCCTTTTTTTCCACAAAGTTTACCTCCATCTCAGTCTCTTCAACAAAGGTATCTCTGAGAATGGCCCCTAGTTTGCCTTTGCCTTTGCAAAAGACATGGATTATATTCTTAAGTATGATCTTTCTCATTCCACTGCATACCATTTCCAGTCAGATGGCAAAACAGAATGCATCAATCAAGAAATCAAAACTTACTTACATATCTTCTGTGGCAACAACCCATCCTTTTGGGCCAATTCTATTTTTCATACCAAATTTGCTCATAACCATCACCCCCATTCCATGACATCAGTCTCCCCTTTCTATCTCATGATAGGATACAAACCCTATGCTCTCTCCTCCAATCTTTTCAAATCTCCTCTTCCTGCTGTCAAACTTTGACTTAAGCAGCCTTCTTCCTCCTGCAATGAAGCTCTTGCTGCTCATAAACTCGCTCATCAAATCATGGCCTCCTGCACTCATAAAAACTACTCTCATTTTGTTGGAGGAGATAAGGTTTGGCTCAAGGCTTGTGATTTGAAATGTTTTATCACCAACCCCAAATTTACACTGAAGCAAGAAGGGCCCTTTACCATTACCAAGGTGCTATCTTCTATCACCTTCCAACTCTGCCTTCTAAAAACTTGGAGTATTCACCCTACTTTCCATGCTTCTCTTTTATTACCCTATTGCAAAAATCCTGTCCACAGCAAGTATTTCCTATCTCCACCCCCTGACCTTATCACTGGCAAAGAGGAATATTAAATTGAATGTGTTATCTGTCATCATTATCCACCCTCTCATCTTGTTCAATGGAAGGGATATTCTACTAAAGAAGATTCTTGGGTCCCTGAATAGGATTTCAAAAATACCAAGTCCTCTCTCAAATACTACAAAAAGGCTTCTCATCTTCTTTCCTCCCTGTGACTGCCTTCTTGATTTTCCCTTCTTTATCAAACTTTCTACACTTGTTCTCTTACTATGGCTATTTCTTCCCCTTTGTCTCCTGCCCCTCATACTGAAATTGCCAATGGTGAGCAACCTCATACTCCTCCTGCTTTACCTGTCTGTTTTCCTCTTGTTGAATGTCTCCACCCTTCTCCTCCTGCTCACAATTCTTGTCCTGTTCACCTCATCCCAGTCATGTCTCTTAATATTCTGGCCAATGCCTATTTATTGCCTCTGCCCCCTTCCTGATGAACCTGTCATTCATCAACTGTCTCATGTGCTATGTGACCAATGTCTCACCCTTCTGCTTGATGCTCACTTGGATATGGACACCCCTCTGCAGTCTTTATATTCTGCTTTCCTCCAAAACTGCCATCTAGCTAATATTATAGCTCTCTCATGTCACTCCCCTATCCAAGTCCACCAGTCTCCCCTCATCTGTGCTCTCCACTCTTGTCTTGAGACAAATCTTCTTTCAGCCTTATATCAGTCAGGCATGTTTGACCTCATCCTAGATGTTGAACATTACCTTCAGGACTTAGAGAACTCAGTTGCTCCTCCCCCTCTGTCCTGTTCCTTGGTGTCTTCCTCCCCTCTGATTTCTGAAGAGCCCTTTACATTAGAACAATAAGAAGCTTGGCATGAAGTCCAGACTTTAGGAACTATCAATGGTGAACCTTACAACCATGCACTTTCCCCCCTCATCCATGCTATCAACCTGCTTGCTTTTCCTGCAGGCATGTGGGTCATTTTCATATCAATTGTCCCTACTACTAATGTCCCACTTGTCTTTGGTGAGGCCCTGGACATTTGCAATGTGCCTACCCTCATCATTGTTCTCCTTGCTGTATCATAGCCTCCTCCTCCAGCTGATCATCTGGTTATTCTAATGTTCCTCTAACAGTTGTCATTATTCTGCTATCAGTTCTCCTCACATTCCTCATTCTCCTCCTCATCACCCTTCTGGTTATTTGCATCATCATTCTCCTCCTCACCCACCTCTTGACAATAACACCTATATTGATGAACAATGGGATGATTCTTGGTCCAACATTACCAGGTCTCCCAGTATCTCTTATAGCAATCTTTAAGCAGGTGATCCTTAGCTTTTGGAAAATTGTTCATCAGTGTCTCAAAACCTAGTAGGGGGGCAATGTTACATGCTTTTCTTTTCTTTGTTTACCTTTGTTTACTTTTATGCTAAACCTAGCTAGCGTAGTATAACATCTTGTAAGTTCAATCCTTACTCAACTGTCTTTCTTTGTCATCAATGTTTTAGTGAATTCTTTCTTGTACCTTTGTTTTCTTGAAACTTCTCTCAAATACTTCAGATCTCACACAGCCTGGTCCATGCTCAATCCTCCCCAGTATGTGAGCCTTGTCTCTGTTTCTTTGTATCTTAACCTTGACCTACTTGGTATGCTATGCCTTGTAGTCTCCTTTGAATTTACTTCTTTCCTGGATCTCTCCAAATCTACCTTGAACCTTGATTAAGGTCTTTGTTCTTTGAACCTTTCAACAAATGAGGATGCCCCTCACTCTTCAAGACTACTCTTAGTCTTTTGACCTTGTCTCACCCTTGTCTCTTCAACCTATCTGAGTCTACTCTTGGTCCTACCTAGGACAAGTGTAAAAAGGATCTTGAAGATGGCCTTCTTGCCCCTCATCCCTCTCAGGTAAGAGCCTTTCTGCTTGTGGAATGCCTCATGGCTGTCAACAGAGGGCATTTCAACCCTGTCTGGGTTTGTGGACTAGTCTGCCTCCTCCTCATACCTGGCAGGTATCAATCACTTCTAGAGAGCATGAAAGCAGTCCCATCTTCTAGTGGCTGTGCATTGGGCTGGGATGTTCATGTGCGAGGGAACCATTGCCCACATCACCACATACCTCACCACAAATGGGGTAATCCCTGCTGATGCAAATGACCTGGTGTATTGGGCTTGTCATGCCATGAGGAAGATGGTGAGCCATGCCCTTGACACTGGTGGTGACATCAATTCCAGCACTATGGCCATCTTTGGGCTTTTGCAGAGTGATCTGCAGCTACCATGTCCCAATGAACTCACAAGACAAGACCTTGAATGGTGGCATATAGAGGCTCAGATGAAGGGCATGCATGAGGAGAACATTCCTCCAATTATGATATCACCAGATGCACAGAGGGATGAAGGGACCCTCTTCCCATAGTTCTGTAGTACAGTAATAATATACAAGGGCATCACATTCATCAGACAGCCAGGGCACTGCATGGAGACCACCACCCTATTGACATGGAGGATGATCCCATCCACATGTAATTGTCTGCAGTGTAGCTTTGAGATGGAACCCTTCTAATTTACTTGATGTATCTACTGTTTTGCTAAGTGAGGTGCAACCCTTGCATTCTTCAATTTATTCTTTCCTCTCTATTAGTTTAGATGCAGACAGTAATTATATTATCTTGCTCTTTCTGTGTGTGCATTTATCTTCAAGCCTTATGTCAGCTCTACACATGGAGTGTGTTAGGGGCTGATGCCTAATCAGGCATTGGAGCTCCATGCCCCATTTAATTGTAAATACACATTATGTAGACTATAGTGCATGTGATATCCTATATCACATGCACAACATATAGTAGTACTATACTATATAAAGCAGACCTTTGTAGGAGGTCTGCATGCATACTCTTACTTCTATGACTTACTGTGAATACACACCATTTATGTTCATTCAAGTGAGCTTGAGGAAAAGTGGGAAGCCCATATAACAACCCCTTACACCACATCCTCACCCCATGGTAGACCCACTCACAATCCTCTAGATCACCAAACACAAGCATGGCTAAAACTATTGGCATGCATTTACCCAGGCCCCACCACAAACATTAGCTACATATTCAGTTAGACCCACATTTCAGTGCTAACAAATGTGGACTATTTACAGGTAGGCTAGTAACAAACACTGGGAAATTTTCACTGAAGTATTTGTCACCTTTGTGGTGCTGCTGGATCTTCAAGTGCTGAATTGCTAATAGAAATCAATGTAAATGGATCCACATACTCTTTGTTGGTCTAACTTCACCCTGCCTATATAATGTGGCCCAAGCAGCCCAAGTCCACTCTTGCTTCCCCCCAATTTCTAGAGGCAAGATCACCAAGATCCTCTTCACCCAAGCACATGCTTATTGCATAGATTGTGTTATTGTACAGTGCCTATTATGCTAGGTGCCAGCCAGGAAGCTAACATAGCCCTTGATGCTTGAGGGGTCCAGGAGATATGCTAGGCCAGTGATGACTCACCCATGGCTTTGCAAATAAGACTTTCTCAAAGGGATCCTTTGAGGTGGACAGATGACTTCTGTCAAGGGAGATTCCTTGGCAGTGGACCTGGTGCCTTCCTTGAAGGACTTCTCAAGGGTGGATGAGTGACCTGATCATAGGTGATTCCTTATGATGAAGATGAAAGAACAAGAACTAAGATTCAAGTGTTGTAATAGTACTAGGGAGAACAAGCTTATAAATCAAACAAGGAATCAGTAAGACTTATATTGCATAGAAGTACAACAAGTGCAGGTTAATGGAATGAAAAAGCATCAGATGGAAAAGAGTAAGGAGTAAGCACAGTGAATTGTCATGCAACATCAATGGAACATGATGTAAGTCTGATTATGACCAAGTGAAGAGATGACAAACACAATGGAATGGAGTGAGTAATCAGGCATTGAAAGAAGGATTCATGAAAGAAAAGAAACAAGTTGTAACAGTGCCAGGGCAATCCAGCAAAATGAAGCAAAGCTCTTCTCCAATCTCATTCAAAATGCTTGAGAAGAAGCCTGCACAAGAGTCCAACTCAATGCTGCCAAGAAGAACACATATCAAAAGTGGGCAGCTATGCTAAACTCAGTGTGAAATAGCTTGCAAAGACTTAGCTGTTTGTCTCTGCAACTCAGTGCCACTATACTACATTAGTTACTTCTTTCTAACTAAGGTTTTAAATTTGGATGTAGATAGGCTTAGAGCTTGATAAAACAAGCAAATCAAGTGTTTGGGTCAAACAGGTTCCAGATGATTGATTAACAACCTTAAGAGGAGGGACAGTACCAAGGGACTTATTGTACAGTATCTGTCTTCTCTTGCATCTGTAATTCAGATTCACAGCTAGTATATGATATCATGAATTACATTCTGTGTGTTTCTGCCCTCTATCACTGGTGGATATCCAATCTGATAGCATTTAGCACTGCTAATCCTGGTCAGGACTTCATGGAATAGATAGCCACATACATATGTTCTGTATGCTGTCTATTGTCCCATCAAGACCTAACTACAACTGCTGGAGTAAGTGCTGCATGAGAGAGTGCTGGTGTTATTGCCCTGGAGTTACACCTGGGATATGAGTGAATATGTTGCTTAAACATAGCAGGCACTGATCTGAGAATTTATGGTACCAGTGTTTATAGATATATCCACCTCATCTCATATACAAATATACAAATTCAGCCAAAAAACCACTATATTTATCTATTAATATTGTTATGCAGATAAAGAATCATTGTTATGGTAATATAGAGCCTGACAATATTTTCAACTGATGATTAAAATTGCTTCTAAAATATATCCTCTTATATTTGAGTAGTTATTTTCAGTATGGATCCTGAACATATTGCATATCAATGGAAATATTGTCCATGCATGAGATAATAAATACTGCAAGAAATAAAGAAGACTATGTATGTTGTTATATTTTTGAGCATACTGTAAATATGGCAATGGAATACATTAGTGATTCACTCAGTGATGCCATCACCAGACCACTTACTGAACTGTGGGGTGCTAAATCTATGCCATGAATTTGGATCTTACAGCTCACAGATTCTATAGGAATTGTTTGAGATAAATCAAAAATCATGGATCAAAAATATACCAGAGTGGAAATAAGAACTGCATTCCAAGCATAGAGCATAGTGCAGGATCTGCTGCTCAAGCCCTGAGATCAATCATCATCATACCAATTGTGAGGAAGATCTCCAACCAGCCCTGATGAGTCTCTGCCCCACAGCTTCCAATGGTACACAAATTAATATTGACTGATATATCCATGCATATTTTCTATTCTGTATGCTGGTTTGCAACTTTTGACTGACTGGAATGATGGAGAAAGTGAGATGCTTAGCCAGAGGTTGGTTATGTGCTAAAGGCTCTTCTGAACTAGGGAAGTATTCATTTTTTCAGTACTTATTCCCTCAATGCCAGGTTGGATGGTGGTCTTCTGACATCATCCCACATCTTTGGATTTCAAAAGCTGTTTTCTGCCATGATTCTCTTGTACCTCAACGATGTCTAATAAAAGAGGTCATTGAAAGAATCATGTTGAGAAGAATGACATACCCCAAATTGACAAGGGACATTCCTCACACTTTTTAAGAAGTTTTCCTCCTATGCTTGATGGCAGGAGACAACATGCTGTTATTCATCATCAGCAAATTTATCAATGAAGGCTTCTCAATATATGTGAAGAAGCTTCTGCTTGCAGAGAAAATAAATAGTGGGGAGATTCATGGTTTTCTCCTTATATACAACATCCTTGTACACCCCACTTTTCGATTGCATATGAAAGTCAAGTGATAAGATTGAAATGGCCTTACAATTCAAGCATAATATGGACAACAGATTGGATGCCATTCAGTACTGGTGTGACTGACCATTTTTCATTGAAAGGATGGATAGCATTGGCAGGAGAAAAAATTGGCAGTTCTTCTTTAGGTTGAGTGGAAAGGATATTCTTGCTTTAAAGCTATACACAAAATTCATTCTGTCTGATGGATCAGCAGAGGAGATGGCCATTTGCAGGATGACTCACATGCAAATGATTTAGATTTCCCATAGTCCAGGCTTTTTCTGTCTAGATGGTAGTAACAATCCTTTGTTATTATCATCTGAGCCATCTGAGCCATAGTGATGACCTGGATTAGCACTGTGATTGCTAGTTTTATTACAACTGCCTCCTGATAAATCTTGGGGCATGAAATGAGTTTCCAGTCCTTCTGCAAGATGAACAATATATAGTATTGGTCTGACCAAAAAGAGCATACATTCATGGCTACAAACTGACCCTTGGATTATGTGATTCATTCCAGTGGTTGTGGCAATATAATCATTTTGACTCACTTATGTCATTGGAACAGTTTTGTTGCAGTTATATTGAAATATGGAACTCATACCGTGAGGTGCAAAACTGTTACAATGTTTGGTACTTTTGGAGTATACATGGTGTAGTAATGGAGGGTGTGGGAATTTCGCTTAGGGTTGGTGGGGGCGTGGGAGCTACTAACCCTTGGCTAAATTCTGGTTCCTGGTTCATGTGATTTGGCTCAGAGGCTATGGAGATATGGCCATTTTAATCTGGAGACATCACTATAATAGTTTTGCACCTTTTGATATCAGTGGTAGAATTCTAGTTAAATGAAAGGATTGTTGGTGTTTGTTTGTCATAAAAATAAAGATACATATGTAAATATCATGTCTGAGCTTGAATTAGTTCCCACAACTCTTTCTTTCCAACCATTATCATCATGAGATCTCTTTCTGCCACCCAGAAGAACACTATTCCTTCTTAGCTTGATGCTGGTTGTTCTACTCACTCTATTGCCTCTACTACTGGTATCAGCATTGTTACCATCTCCAGACTTCATTCCAAGAAATGTTCCAACCTTCAAAAGTCCTCTGGAGGTTGCCCATTAAAGCTTTCTCCTGCAAATATTCACCATGCTATTCATCTTATCTCATCTCAGAAGGCAGAGAATGCAGTTCAAGTGACCAAAACACTCTCAAACATCATCAATCAGCCTCTCAATCCAAGTACCACTTGTCATCACTTGAAAAAAACTGGGATGGAGGCTATAGTCAAGACCAAACACACTCTACTCTCTGCCAGACATTGCAAAGCATATTTGGACTTTGCCTATGCTCACAAGAACTGGACTCTGGAGGACTGGAAGAAGGTGATATGGTCTGATGAGACCAAAGATTAATCACCTAGGATCAGATGGGTGCAAGTGGGCATGGAAAAAGCCAGGGGAGAGGCTTAGTGATTGATTGGTGCAAGAAACTCTCAAGTTTGAAGGAGGTTCTGTGATGGTATGGGGCTGTAAGACTTGGGAGGGAGTTGGATTTGCTACCAAGATTGATGGTAGGATGGATGGATGGTGATCTTTACCTTCAAATATTGATGAACTGCTCAATACCTTGGAGCATTATGATCTCAATCCTCCTGACATCATCTTTCAGCAGGACAATGACTCCAAGCAAAAAGGTCAAGAAGTGGCTGGGGGAGCAGGAGTTTAGAACTATGGTGTGGCCTGCACAGTCTCCTGAATTAAATCCCATTGAACATTTCTGGGGTTATCTCAAAAGGAGACTTGCAGAGCATAAACCCCCTCCTAATGGGATTCATGAGTTATAGGATAGGATTAAGGAGAAGTGGGAGGAGATATCAGTTGAAGTGTGTCAGGGATTGATTGAAAGCATGCCTAGGAGGGTTGAGGCAGTGCTTAAAGCCAAAGGAGGTTATACCAAGTACT
>JBBPQO010000144.1:0-15737 GCA_038092535.1 Xerocomus subilludens | reverse complement strand
GTTGGCCTGGTGCTGTACAGCATTGCCCTCATGATCAGAGTGAGCGCAGCCCCATTAATCAGTCCGCAGCCATCTGTGAGCACTTTCTCAGCGGGAGCTTTGCCCTCCCAAACACCTCTGTCCAAATCACCATGTTTCTCTGATTACACTGCTCCCTCCATTGCCATAATCAGTGCTCCTGCATTTGCCCTAGCTTGTCGCTTGGAAGGCTCGCTGCAGTTTAGTATGCAGTTGAAACCTCCTGAGAGTGAACTCCACTCCATCACTTCCATTTCAGAAGAAATTGATCTCTCTGGTGTACTTCTGGACTATCATGACTTTGCTGATGTCTTCAGTAAAAGCAAGGCTAACACTCTTGCCCTGCATCATGATCATGACCTAAAGATTTACCTGGAAGAAGGTACTTCACCTCCGTTAGGAACTACCTATTCACTCTCCACCTCTGAGCTCGACTCTCTCTGCACATTTCTTGATGAGCATCTGGCTAATGGTTTCATCCATCCCTCCTCCTCCACTCATGCTGCTCCAGTTCTCTTTGTCTGCAAGAAGGATGGTTCACTCTGTCTCTGCATTGACTTTTGAGGACTCAACAAGATCACAAAGAAGGACTACTACCCACTTCCTTGCATTTCTGACCTTCTCGACTCTCTGAGCTGCGCTAAAGTCTATACCAAAATTGACCTCCAGCATGCCTACTATCTGGTCCACATTGCTTCCAGAGATGAATGGAAGACCTTCTTTCAGACACGCTATGGCTCCTATGAGTGGTTAGTTATGTCTTTTGGTCTTATGAATGCCCCTGCTGCCTTTCAGCACTTCATCAACACCACCTTCACCAATCTTTTAGATGTTTGTGTAGTTGTCTATCTGATGACATCCTGATTTACTCCAACAACATCACTTCCCACAAAGAGCATGTCCAGAAAGTCCTCCAGAGGCTCTGCAAGCATGGACTTTACCTAAGCCTAAGAAGTGTGAGTTCTATACTATGTCCACCAAGTACCATGGCTACCAGCTTTTGCCCTCTGGACTTACTATGTCCAGAGAAGGTGAAATCCATTTAGAACTGGCCAGAGCCTTGAAAGGTCAAGGTTGTGCAGTCCTTCCTCGGTTTTGCAAATTTCTACCAACATTTGATTGACAACTACTCCAACATAGTCGTTCCTTTAATGTGCCTTACTTGCAAAGGTATCTCATGGAACTTCACCGACTCCTGCTGCTCTGCTTTCCAGAAACTCAAAGATGCCTTTACCTCTGCTTTGATCCTCATGCATTGGATTCCAGATGCTTCTCTAATAGTGGAAACTGATGCTTCTGACTATGCCACACCAGTATCCTCTCCATCTGCTGTGCTGATGATGAAATTAGACCTGTTGCTTTCTACTCTCAAACTCTATCTGCTCTGGAGCTCAACTATGACACCCATGATAAAGAACTTCTAGCAATTCACAAATCCTTCCACACTTGGCATCACTACCTTGAAGGTTCTGCAACTCTGGTCAATGTTATTATGATACTTTGCTACTACCAAACTCCTGACTTGCCAGCAAGCCTGCTGGTCAGAATTCCTCTTCCAATTCAATCTTATCATCCAATTCTGCCCAGGATGCCTCAGAGCCAAGCCTGATGCCCTCACTAGACGCTGGGACATCTACCCCAAAGAGGGGGATAAAGACTATACTCATGTGAGCCCTTATAATTTCTAGCCTGTTTTCACTCATGAGCAGTTTGCTGCATCCCTCCAAGCCACCTCCCTCACTGCTCTGGTACTCTGGGCAAGTGCACTCTTCAATGTCAAACAATTCCATAGTAATATTCTCTCCTCCCTGCCCTCCAATCCTGTGGCTTCCAGTCATTTGGCCATGTCCGAACCCTTTGATTCTCAATGGTCAGTTGATAACAGTGGTTTCCTCTGTCTAGACAATCACATCTATGTCCCTGATTCCAACAACCTTTGACTTCACATCCTCTGCTATAAGCATGACTATCCACTCTCCAGACATTTGGGCCAAAACTGGACCTTAGAACTCATTTACTGTGACTACACCTGGCCAGGAATATGCACCTTTGTCAAGGAGTATGTCTTTTCTTGTACTACCTGTGCTCGCACAAAGGTTCCAAGACATAAGCCATACAGACTTCTCAAGCAACTCCCTATCCCTTCGAGACCGTGGAACTCCATCTCTATGGACTTCATTGAACAGCTTCCCCTGTCCTCTGGCTACTCTGCTATATTAGTTGTTGTTGACAGCCTGTCCAAGCAATGCGTTTTTGTTCCTATGCATGACATAATCACTTCTCCAGAGTTAGCAAAGCTCTTCCTTCTCCACGTCTTCTCGAAGCATGGGGTCCCCTCCCACATCACCTCTGACAGTGGCTCCAACTCCAAGTTCATATCTCACTTCTTCTGTTCCCTTGGAAAAGCCCTCAACATCCACCTCCACTTCACCTCTGGATACCATTCTGAAGGAGATGGACAGAATGAGCAGATGAATCAAACCCTTGAATAGTATTTGCATGTCTACTGTAACTATCAGCAGGATGACTGGTCCAAACTCCTGCCCCTTGTGGAGTTTGCATTCAACAATGCTCTGAATGCAACTACTGGTGTCTCTTCATTCTTTGCCAACAAGGGCTATCACTCAAATATATCAGTCCACCCCAAACGCGACCTTACCTCTGCATGAGCCTGCCAGTACACCATCAACCTTGACTCCCTCCATTCATTCCTCCATGAAGAAATGGCTGCCACCCAAAAGCGATATCAAGTACCAGCAGATGCTAGACGAATGCTGGCCCCAGACATCTGCATCAGTGACCAAGTTTTCATCAAAGCCAAGTACTTCCGCTCCACCAGACCCTTGAAGAAACTCTCCAAGAAGAATCTTGGGCCATATGTGGTTATCGCGCAGCCAGGTACTCACTCCTTCGCCCTCCATCTGCCTGATACCTTGAAGGCCATTCATCCAGTTTTTCATGTCTCTCAGTAAGAACCCTCCATGCCAAACACCATTCTAAATTGTGTGCAAACCCCGCCACCTCTGGTCGAAGTAGATGGCAAAGCTGAATATGAAATCTCTGAAATCCTTGACTCTAAGTTAAATTGCCACCACTGACACTGCAAACTCCTGTACTTAGTCCAGTAGTCTGGCTATGAAGGCACCAACAAAGAAACATCCTGGTTATTGGCTACTGAACTCAGTCACATGTCAGAACTTGTTCAAGTGTACCACCTCCAGTATCCGGACAAACCCAGACCTCACACCATTTAATCAATCTGACTTTGAAGCAAAAACATTTATTTTCTATTCTACACCTCTGCAGCTGACAACTCCTTCAACTCTGCCTGCGCCTCTCTTCCTCTCTGTCCTCTGCCTTGTTGCCCTCCAACTCCTCCACCCTGAATGCAAAGGTCGCAGCCAGCTTGGCCAGCTGCTGCAACCACCAGTTCTGGACATCCAGCTGGCTGCTCTGCCACTGGATAGCCAGCTGGATACAGTGCAGCTCCTCCATGATGCCCCCAACCTCCATCTTCTTTGTCTCCACCTTCATCTCCTCCATCTCCTCTGACCTCCTCCAGCTGCCACTGGGCCCTGCCTTTGCCTGCACCAACTGCGCCTTCAGCCTGGTCACCCTCCTCTGCTTCACCTCCACCTCCTCTGCTCTGGGCCACCTGCACCTGGCCTTTGTGGCAATGCAGCACATGCACACCGTTGCCTTCCCCTTACCCTGGATGCACTTGACCCTCCAGCCCACACACCCCTTGCATGCCTCCCACTCCAGCTCCACCCTCTTCTTCCCCTTGTCACTGGTGGTGCTCTGCTGAGCATACACCTCCTCTGCCTAACTTTGTCAGCCACTGTTGAGAAACGACCTAGGCACCTCTTATCTGGTGCTTTGCTGTGGCCTCGGCCTCCACCCTCCGCTTCTTCTCTGCCTTCCAGCGCTCCTTGTCCTCTTGTGCCTTTGCTGCCACTGCCTTGCAAGCCTGCTGCTCTTCCTCTGCTCTCCATGCCTGCACCTGCTGTCGCTGCTCTTGATACTTGGCATCGGTGACTCCCTCATCCTTGTGCTTGTCCTCTGTAAGCAGGTCATCAGACCAGGTGGTGATGCTGCCCTTTAATGCAAACATAAGAAGATGATAGAAGTAAAAGATAAGGAGCCCAGGAAAAATCCAACAGACTTTATACCAGGAGAACAATGAGCAGATTATAAACTCTGACTCGCTTTGTTTTGCTCAGGCCTTCAGGGGTTCAGGCCTAAGAAGGGGATACTGTCATATCCATGATTTTTGCTAAGTCCAACTCCATATCTCCTGTCTTCTGTTTCAACTATCTCTGGAGTGTTCTTGCTTATGAGACCATTCTGAGTCACTGGACTCACACATGTTTATTCATCATTTGACTATCTTTGATATCTCATTTGACTGTTTGTAATATTCTGACAGGTGATAACACCAAGGGGCTATTATCACTGGTGTGTCTTACCTCTGACATGTAGGGGCTACCAGACATGATCTGGAATTGCCAACACTGTTATTCTCTCAACAGGTGGGTCCTCTGGACCTCTGCCAGAATTGCCAATACTGTCACTTTGTTCTGTATATAAACTCTGTACTCTGCTCCTGTACTCTCAGTTCAAATATCAATTCTAGTTCTGATTTCCCCCCTCATCCATTTGGTCCCCCTCTTGTTATCCTCTCCCTCAGCTCATCAATTTTGACCCACCTTGCTTGAACCTTTGACCCTCTGACCTCTGACCTCTGATCCTCCATCCTCCATCCTCTGACCCTCTGCATTATGCCCGTTCCTCTGAAATACTGGGGACTTGCCTTCGACAAGGGCACACCACATAAGGTGAAGCCAACGTCCCTTCTGTCTGGACACTAACTCCAGAGTTCCAGAGTTTCATCAGGAGATCAGGATAAACTTTAACATGATTAGTGTTGTAGACTTGTTGCTTTTGAAACTGTTCAGTTTGATTTCCATGTGTGTACTTTTTTTTGCACTATTTTCACAGCTTTCCCATCCAACCTTAAGTGCATCATTCCATGGATGTCCAGCCCAATCACCCAGAGACATCACACCACTGGTCATACAACATTTTCATAGCTCTCCCACAGACCTTTTAGTGCATCACATCCTATGAATGTCCACCCCGTTACTCCAGAGATGTTACACTACCAGTCACACAGTGTCCTTGGCATATTAGTACAACATTTTCCTGCAATTGACTACTCTATGCAAAGTCCATTTGGGCATGTACCACCTATCAGAACTGAGTTGAGAGTCTAATGCCCATGCTGTTCTGCCAATCCAGTGTTATATGTTATATGTTACATGTTATCAGTCACATTTGTGATGTATTACTAATTTAGCAGTGTGCTGTTATACACTACAGAGTCCTGCACATCTGGCTGCCAGCAAAAGCTGCTTGTCAAATAGGTTTAGCTCTTCCAGCTCATTATGCTCAAGTTGCCACTCTTTGACGGGCATCATTAATCCTACCAACCAAGGTCAAACAACCACTAGAACAGCAAATTGCAGTCAAGCCTGTCCAGGTGCACTTTGAATGCTGTGGACCACAGATGAAGTCCATGATTTCATCCAGCTTCTCCAATCCCATCATGCATCAGCAGGTGACAACAGCTTCAAGGACAAGACCTTCAATAAGGTTGCAGATCAACTCAACCTCAAGTTTCTGTTTCAAAAGGTAGTGAAAACAGGAAAATCTGCATTCAAAATGGGTGCATGTTGGTCTTTGATTATAGATTGTGACTCAAACTTGAAACTAATTGCCTTGTAGATCAAGGCTGAATACATGCTTGTCAATTTGATCAGGTCAGCTTTGGGCCATCATTATGACAATATCAATGGGGCTGCTATTGATGACCAGACTTGGAACTTGTGGAACAAGTTTCTGAAGGTAACTCATTTTTGATTTCTGTAGGTTTCACATAATATTTTTTTTAGAGGAATTTGGATGTGGCCAAGTATGAAAACAATTCATGGCCACATTGGGCTGTGGTCGCTCTGCTAATGTCCACTGTGCCAAAAAGGCAACATGTCCACCATCCCATGACCATGCTGGTGAAATCCAAGCATAGTGTCATAAGAGTCATTTCCATTCTCTCTCTCTTTCTTCCAACTACACTTGTCCTCAAAGATGAGTGCTCACATGTACTACTAAACATTTGAGTGTTCAGAACCTTCCCACCTTTGTTTAATTTTCCTCATACCACACTGACACTTCAGACTTTGTCAACATGTGATCCAGCACATGTGCACATCTCATACATGATCTTTTTTACTCTTCTCGCCAGGCTGTGATGTGGTACTGCATTAGCTTGCCACACATACTACACCATAGTACTGTGCTTCCCTTTTCGTTCTTTCTGGGGCTGTTCTTACTGCACATACTGTGCTGGTCTGTGCTCAGACCCCACATGTATAAATATGGTAGTCTAGCAACTGAGTTACCTCAGTCTTATCCATTTGGTTCTCACATTTGGTGTTTGCTTGAGTGGAACTTAAGGAGGGACATTACTCTGCTCCACATCTCATATTCAGTCTTGTGCTTGAGTGAGATAGGAATTATCTACCCTCTATCATCTATCATCTTTGCTTCAGTCACTGTTGTCTTGCCCTTGAGGTTCATTCCATCATTTGGCTTGTGCAACACATAGCAAGGCTACCATAGTTCCACAGTCCATGCTGTCTATCACCAGCCATGAAACAGTTCCTGATGACACATCCATGTGCATCAATGTTGATTCTGTAGTTCCTGCTACCTCTGTGCTCTTATTGGCTAATCTTGAGGACTCCAATTTGATTCCTCTGTCAATGCCATCCATATTCCTCTCACATCTCCATGCTCCATGATCTACTACTTCTTCAGCAATGACCAGCATGAGCCAAAAACACAAAATATCAAGTCTTGTTGAATCAAATGCTGGGACAGAGGGCTTGGCCATAAAATGTTCTTGCCTGTTGTCTACCACTGTGCAAGTGCAGGCTGATGGAGCTCAAGCCATGCAATGCCTCTCAAATTTCATGAATAAGATTGATCCTGCAATGCTACAACCTGTTGCTCCAGCTGCTCCCCTGGCACTGGGATATTTGTAGTGTGCAGCCCCAGGTTTTACCCCTTCAACTTCTGATAACCACTATATTGAGCAAGCTGCAGATGTTCTTCTGTCATTCAAGCTTTCTGCAATGGCAAATAATAATATAGCCAACTATATGAGTGATGTGCAAAACAAGATTTGTGTCAAGTTTTTTTTGAAGTTTGACATGAAATCACACAAGGCTTGGATCCAAGATATGCTGGCTCAGATTCAAGCTAAAAAGGATAGTGAATTAGCAAGTTTATTCACAAATGGCCTTGGAGATTAGTTAAAATGGTAAATAGCTATTGATTTTGACTTGAGATTATGCTGAACTCTTTGTGGTATATGTTTTTCTTGGTTGAATTTTATAGTATGCATGTATCTGTTGGATTACATTTGTAATACATACTTCATGAGCTGTTTCAAATCTATTCAAACAATCTTGCCTTGTGCCCTTAACTGATTACAGTAGTCTTGCCACATTTCTTCAGCAATATGATCCCTTCTTTCTTCTGTTCTGTGCCACTCAGCTGCATTGACCACACCATAGGCAAGAATTCCAGCTGTATCTAAGTCACCATCTTCCTCCATATGGTTCAAGTGTTTTGCTTCAGCTTCCAAAGTGAAGAATGTATCAGGATCAACAGTGCAGATAAAATTATGCACAGCACATAGTGCTGCTGGAATGCATGCTTGAATGTCCATCTTATACTCAGGAGCAAGAAGAAGAATTCTTCATTGGTATTTGAGAATTCCAGAGATCCATTCAATAACATTCCAAAGCATGGCATGTTGAAGATTGAATAGCTCTTTTTTGTTCTTTGGACTGCCACATTCTGTAAGTATTATCTTATATTAGGATAAATAAAATTGCTTACCATAAGTTGGCTTGTTGGTATTCCTTCAAATAATATCATACCCTCCAATATGGAACCAAAAGAGCATCTGAACCACCAAACCCAGCATCTGAAAGGAAATACCTGCCCTCAGGCATATGCAGATCCTGAGTATGTGCATCATGCCACATGATAGCATCTGCTGTACTTCCATCCCATCCTGTCACAGCATATGTGAAGAGCAGGTCAAAGTCACATACAAAGAGGCAGTTATGTGAGAGGGAACCCTTCTTGTTCCTCATGTTCTGATGCTCATCAACTGGAACAGATGCATGGATATGAGATCCATCCACAGCACCAATACAATCTGAGAAATAATGGCCAAAGTATGGATCTTCAGAAATCTTGGTAGATGAGGGGGTGTTGGCAGTGGGTAAAGTGACATTTGCTGTATAAAATGGGCCTTCGGAGAAAAAAAACAGTATCTCTTGAAATATCTATGTAATTTGTTAATTTCACCATTAACAACACTAGAAACAAGATTGCTTACTTGGAAATGGTAGTTGGTGAATGCTGGAACCTCTCTCCAACATGACAGGTGCTCAAACCTGTCACAAAGATATGCAAGAAAATCCCAAGCTGTTCTTCAACTAAAATTCCAGTACCAGATTGCATAAATCCATTCTCAACCAGTACTTGAAGAAGAGCATGGAAAACTTCATAAGAGACACCTAGAGAAGTGTTGATCTGATTTGGGTGACCATTGAGAAGCTCCAGAATCCACCCTTCACCAGTCAAGATAGAAGTGTGATATGGAATCTGCTCAGCTGTGGCAAGAAATAGCATGTTGGAATAGTAGGTCATTTGAGCTATGACTATTGTCAAAAGGAGGACAAGACATCTCTGACATTCATTCTCATGTTGGATGAGCTGTCCTTCAATTTCAGTGGTGTTGAGTGGATGTAAGAGCAAAGATAATCACCTGATATTGATCTGTAACATGTGACTTGTAATGGTGCTGTGCAGCAGCAAGCATGCTGCAGGATTAGTAATACATCATGAATGTGACTGGTAAGATGTAACACTGGATCAGCAGGATGGCATGGATGTTGGAACCTCAACCCAAGTGACATGAATGGTACATCAAAGCCATACCAGCAACACTTTTAACCAAAGAGCCAAGCTAGTTTTACAGTTTCTGGAGCAATATTTTGCTAGGTATTGCAGCATGGACAGGGCCTAAGGCCCTGTCCACCCTGCAAAATCTTGCCTCGGAAACTGTGCAACTAGCTCAGCTCCTCAGTTAAGAGTGTTGATCACAGTATGAGAAATCTGCTTCAGTGCTGAATTCAGCTTTTCTTTGTGGTTAGCATGGCTTCAGTTCCCTGTTTGACAAGTTTCTGTTATTAACTTGCATGACCATTTGGTAACTGTACATAGCTCAAATTTGGTTATCAACCCTTAGATTTGATGACTTGATAACTATCTAGCTTATCATAACAGCACATTTAGATAGCTACATTGTAATACCAACTAATCATCATCACTTTTGTTGTCTTCATGTGCCCACATCTTTTCACTTCTCTTGATGATTCTTTTGCATAACAATGCATAGTACTCACCATAAACCATGTCCGATGCCTTGTTGGATGAATTGCAGTGTCTTGTTGTAGGTCTCAGTGAACTTGTCCAAATGAGTTGACATTCTCTTGTGCACTCCAGTTGAGTGTTTCATCAATGCTGCTTTCAACATGGCCACTGCAAGTTCAAAGATGGGATCCATAGATGCCTCTGCAACTAGGGGCCTATATTTCAGCTTCCCCCAAATGACATATACAATCAAGTCAATGACTGTGTTCCTCTCAAGGTAGTACACAGTAAATGTGTCATCATTCTGTAACTCAGTTAGAACAGACTGGTACACAATGTAATCATACTGGATGCTTGTGCAAGAAATTGTTGTTGTCCAATAGATTCTTGATGGTCTCACATTTGAATGCCACCTTGTTGATTCTGCTCATCAGATCAGGTAGAAGACCATAGCTTGATTCCATAGTAAACCAAGAGTGGTCATGGAAAGCAAGTCATATCCTTGCCATTGCATTGACTAGTCCTTTTTAAGCTTGCATTTTGCAGATTTCTGTGGTATTTATATTATAATGATTGATCAGCTCTCTTGTGGACTTAGATCATACACTCATGATGTGCAGGAACATGTAAGATGGATACAGCCATATCAATTGCCTTCTGAACCATTTCTTGATGAAGAGAACTTTTGTGTGGTACCACAACTTCTGTTAGCATCATGCAGTGGAGCTGTTAAGTGAAGTGTACAGCAAAGGTCTTTTTACTGATCAACATCCTCAGGTGATACTCACGAAGAGACTGACATCTGAGAAGTTGAAGTTCAAGAGACTTGTAGGACAAGAAGATTCAAGTGAAGGACTTGACCAAGGATAGTCAAAAGACTCAAGGATTTCAAGAGGAATCTTGCCAAGGGATGAGACTTAATAGTACACTTATATTGCATAGATCCAGAATGATACAAGTGCAGTGCAATGGTATTTATAAGGGAAACTGATACACATGGACCAAAAAGATAAGAACAGAAAGGAAGGATATGGAACATGATGGAATATGAGGAATACTAGTCGATGTAAGAGAGACAGTGGAGGAGAGATAAGTCCAACTAAAGATAAGAGAGGAAGACAGAAGTGATGCCTTAGAATAAGTTGTCCCTCTTCAAGTATGACAAGGAGAATGATAAAGAAAAAGAGTAATATGATGATAGGGAAGTAAAATTGTAACAGGAGCTTCTTTTTGGCAGTCTGTATGATTCTGCCAGTGGTATATTGATTGTTGTTGGATGTGACTCCTTCACTCAGCACTGCTTGGGAAAATCCAGGTCGATTGGTCTGAGCCTTGGTAGTAACAGCCAAGGAAGCACTGGTGTGATATCAGGTGTTGGTGGCAACCTGATGTCTCACCAACTCTTTGGGACATTCAGCCTTGAAGTTGTTGATGTTTTGATACTGGTGGCCTACAGATTATGATAGCCCAATGATTGCATTGTCACATTGTGATATGCACCTCAATCTTGTTTGAACAAAGGCTGTCAGGCAACCATGTTTCCACACCCCAAAGTGGACAGATGGCTAGGGTGAAGTGACTCTGTGGTCCAGGCAGAGGACAAAACATATTGAATTCAGCTCCTGCCCCTGATATCTGCATCTGTGCCAAATTTGCAGCCAGCAATATGAGATACTAGTACTATCTTTGTGATCTTTGCAACACTGATATGGGGATTGGGAATTATACAACCTCACAATGATTGTGCCATAGTGATTTTGTATCTCCACCAATCAGATAGTACTAGTAGTACTGCAAGTAATTATTATCATCACAAGCACTGTGAATACAACAGATCTAGCTAACCACTTAAGATATGGTATGTCTCCTTGTCTGCAAACAAATTTACATAGTACTGTTGATATGCATCTAAACATGTCTTACTGGATACCTGAATCCCTGGGATCTTGGTATAAAAGATGGGAACAAGTTCCAGTACATGCGCAACCTCTGTCAGCACATGCTGATGCTGCAATTTGTACCAGATATTGAGAAGATGTTTTCCAGTAACCTCCTTGTACCAGATGAGAATATGATTGAAAAAAGAATAGTGGCATGTATGTAGCATTTCACTGTTGAGAGAGTAAGCTGGATCTGTGAACTGCAAGTCTTGCCAGAATGGCAGGTGGATTCCAAGAAGCTTGATAAGCTTTGCCTTCTTCTGGAAGTTGACAATATCACATGGATTGACCTTTTCACACAGACTCTTTATCTGCTCAAGTGTAGCCTGGCCCATACACAGGTCATGGGATTCTGAGTTCCAAATTGGGGTAGTGTAGCAGTGGTCACAGGAGAGGTGTTCTTAGCAATGCATGTGATAAGCTGTTGCTCAGGTAAATCAGCAATATAGGCAATGAGAGGCATGTAACAATTTTGAATGTGTCCAAGGGGGTCAGTCATTGTGGTGCTGACCTTCGCTGTCATTTTGAGTTTTTGAACATGATGTCCATGCATTGGTGGAAGAGACATGCACTGCAGAGAGTCTGAAAATTGGGATGAACTTCAAAGATGGGTACCAGTATAAAGGCAAAACATCACCAAGCATGGGAGGTAGCTTGCATCCTGACATCTGATTGGATGTTCCCAATGGAGACAAAGACCAGGTGCATCTCTAGTCCCCAGTACAGTATGTCCAGTCACAGGGGTCTTGTCTGATGCTGTTCCTTAGAAAGGTAAGAAAGAGTATGTACTACACAATGGCAGTAAAAAATTACCTGTATATAATGTGCTCAGTTTCCTGTGAAGGATTTGCTATACTCCCTCTCTGCACCATGCATTACAACATGTGGATTATAAGACATGTAAATCACAAAAATTGGATTAGAAAATAAATCTTCTCCAATCTCTTCTGCATCATGCCAGATGAGTTCTATGGGACAGACAGTTGGAATAGGCAACATGATGTTGTGGCTTTCCAGGTGGGGCCACTGAAGAGCCTATTGATCCATTCAAGTAGCTCATTAGCAGACTTGAACACCAGTTTTTCTTGGTTTTGAAACTAAATGCGATGTCAAATATCAGTATTCATATCTTGAAGGAAATACTAAGCATGCCTATCCAACTTAAATTCAGAAACTTGTTGATTGCTGTCTACATCAAATTTTTAGCAAGAAACTTTTCCAGCTCCCACTCCCCTTTATTCACAAAGGGTTAATGAACAACATGTTCTTGGCACCTTTCATGTTCATTGGCCTTCATCTTATTCAACAATGTTGGCCCACTATCATAGAGATATCCTGAGGTCTGATGATATTGACCATAAACCTCCTCACCAGGTCATTTATAAAAAGATGGGGAGACCAGAATAGTTTCTGGGCTTGGTAGGATGCATTGTTCATTGTTCAGGTTATTGACAAACACTGATGGAGATTGGAAACTAGTGTTACATCCTGGACAATAAAATGTTGGGCTTATGATATGATGTCATGCAAGGCCCTGATCTAAGACAGTGAAAGGATAACTCACACAGTATCTGCAGAAAACTGATTGTCCATGATTGAACAGTGTGAAAATTTTTGATTGGCCTGCATGCCAGGCTGTGACTCTGAGCAGTAAGTCAAGTGGTGAGTCTTTCTTTGCTCTAAGTCTTTCAAACTCTGATGTGCATAGCTCTCTCTTTCCCTCCCCAATGCTACTATGATATGATTCACAATGCATCAACAAGCACCTCCTCTCCAATGTACTCCAAAAATCAACTCCTCTCCTATTATTATTAAGATTTTGCAATCACCTTGTTGCACACACCCATATGACTGTAATCAATACTCCCCTGAGACTGAGTCAATGTCACCTGTGGGTTCATCACTGCAACATATGAACAATCATTCTCTCATATCCTCCCCACCTTTGTTCTCTTTCCAACTCATCATAAACAAGGAGGCTGGGATACACAGACAGTGCACCATCAACACTAGAGCTCTTATGCATGACAGACTTTGACCATACAAATGTCAAACAACCCTTTGCCCACTGGAGCTTCATTTTGCCATGAAGTGTTTAGGATGCTCTTTGGGCACAGAACTTGAGTTTGAGGATGTGATTGAGGTCAGTAACTTACCCCCTTATGTGCCACTTGGCTTTCACCTAATGAGCTTACAATAGGAGGAGCAAATGTTCAAATGTGGTTTATTACATCTTTCCAAAACAGTAATTCTCAAGGCATACAAGGCCAAATTGGCTTCCAAGAAAACCATCCTTGCTCACATATCATCAACACAGATGGAGGTGGAAGCTTTGGAGAAACAAGTTGAATTTCTTCATGCAATTGAAGTAGAGCATAGGGAGGAGCTCAACACTTCTGATCAGAAGCTGGGCTCTATACTGGATGTGCTAATCACTTGTGGAATCAACCCCCAAGAACATGCTGCATACCACCAGCTGTATATGCCAATGAACTTGTTGCACTGACTATGTCTGATATACAATTGCATCAAATCAATGGCTTACTCAATGAACAGGCAGGGAAAAATAGAAAGGGGTTGGTGAATGCCAGAGTATCAGAGGATGAGAATTCAGGATGAGGATCAGACAGTGATCTCTCTGATGACCTGGTATATGAAGATGATTAGGTGACTTGGTGAGTCCACTATATATGGTATATTCTGTGTGTGCTGATATGATTGGACAGGCAATATCACTTCCTTAAATGTCCACATTGTTTCTAAATATGCCTTCAAGTCATTTGTATCCATTTTTGCCAATGATAGCCATCTTTGAGTTGATTCATGAGACCTTCACTTTTATCCACTGTCTGTACTATGGCTATATTGGGACAATGATGTGCACACCCATATAAAGTATTGGTCTGTTGATTAAATTGCATTTCTCACACTGTCTTAGGTGTGTGAGAGGCTGGTAGCAGGATGAGTGATCAGGAATATGGGAGACAGCAAAACCGAGTGGCCACAACCCAATGTCTCATGCAGAGGCACCTTGGATCCCTTTGGACCTTGTATATTGCCTGGCAGGACCATCATGATTGTTTGACCATGGCAGCAACCAATCACCTGGACTGGAAGAGGCATCATGGCATCATACTAGTGCATGCCAGTCACAATCAGGTGCAAACTCAGGTTTGCCATGGCATCAGATTAGGTCTGATGACAACATTGCACCAGAAACTTACAGCAATCCACTTGCAATCAACCAGATCGGGTCTGATGACTTGCCACCCAAATATCCATTAGAGCATCAATTTGCCCTGGACTCATCTTGGAATGCCAATAAAGTAAGTCAGCTGCTTCAAATTGGGTATGACTGGTATATAGAGTCCAGTCATCATCCAAGGCAGTATGTGGTGGTGGTGGTGGTGCATCAGGTGGAAGAGTATTTCTGTGAGCAATTCAAGGTTGTCCTAAGACTCTGTTGTTAGCTAGTTAGAATATGACAGTGAATATGACATTACTGTTCAAATGAGGGTAATATACTCAGCATATGGTACCACCCATTCTCAGCTCTTCATATTGTCCAAGTTGCTGATCCATGTTCTCTTGATCCATGTTTTCAGATTCAAATTGGGAATGGAAATGTGTTGTTGGTGTCAAGGTGTTTGGCCAGTGGGGGGATAGGCTATGACAGTGAATATTTGGGTGTGCTGACAGATGGTGTTTAGTTTGACCAGCAGTGGTTTTGAACCAGTGGTTGCACCCTCAGTGATTACATGGAAACTGGAATGGAACATTCATCTGAGATAGCACTTTACTGCTCTGAAATATGCAGACTTGATGTTTGCAAGGCTGAAAAAATTGAAGTGAGGCCAAATGAGTTGTTTGTTTGCATTCCAGGTGTGCCACCTACAAAGTTCACCAGAATTCAGTTCCACAGCTTGCTGTCTCACACCAACTGCTCATTAGCATTTTACTAGCTTTGCTCAACTGTTAGTCTTCATCATTTCCCATGAATACTACATAACATACCCATTCCACAAATGCAACTACCCATCCTGGAGCTATTGTTGTTGCAGCATGGGGCAAGCAGCACACCAAAGGACAAATAGAGGCCAACAATGCATGTATTGCACAAGAGAAATCTGCTGCTGAGCAAGCCCAGCAAGACTACAGTGACTTCCAAAATTGAGTCAATGTTTTGAGATTTTGAAGAATGTGTTATATAACTCAGGAGCATGAACAAATAGAGCCAAAGTGTAAGTGGGTGGTGAAAAGTAC
>JBBPQO010000143.1:0-15754 GCA_038092535.1 Xerocomus subilludens | reverse complement strand
TGTAAATGCTGTGGTGGCTACAAGGTCCGGTGTGTGTGCAGAAAAATTCGCGATTCCGCATGTCAATGAAAACGGCTGTAAGGAGATTTGCCTCAATGCATCCGCTCTTTCTGGTCCGAAGTCTCTTGTACCATCAGTTTCTCTTGCCTCCTACCCCATTCCTCCATTTCCGGCCCTCATAGACTCTGGCTCCTCTGATTGTTTCCTCGACTCGAACTTTGTCAAAAACCATAATCTTTCCACTTATCCCGTACCTCCGCTCCAACTCCAACTCTTCGATGGTACCTGTAATAGCACCATCACGCGCGCAATCAATCTCTCTGTTTGATTTGAATCTGGTGATATCACTCTGATGACATTCTTTGTCACTTCGTTGGATGGCTCCTGCTCTCTTGTTCTAGGACACAACTGGCTCGCCCACTACAATCCGTCGATTGACTGGGTTTCGAACAGTATCTCGTTCCGAGCACCTGAACAGACCATGCCAGCCCCTCCGAGCTCACCTCCACAGCCTACAAGATCCCCTCCTGTGGCTGAACCCTCGTCCTCCAACACACCTCCATTTGATTCACCACATTTCTCTGATCACACTGCCCTCCCTATCGCCATAATCAGTGCTTCTGCATTTGCCCTAGCTTGTCGCTTAGAAGGCTCGCTGCAGTTTAGTATGCAGTTGAAACCTCCTAAGAGTGAACTCCGCTCCGTCACTTCCATTTCAGAAGAAGTCAATCTCTCCAGTGTATCTCCGAACTATCACGATTTTGCTGATGTCTTCAGTAAAAACAAGGCTGACACTCTAGCCCTGCATCATGACCACAACCTAAAGATCAACCTGGAAGAAGACACTTCACCTTCATTAGGAACTATCTATTCACTCTCCACCTCCGAGCTCGACTCTCTTCCTAATGGCTTCATCTGTCCCTCCTCCTCCGCTCATGCTGCTCCAGTCCTCTTTGTCTGCAAGAAGGATGGTTCACTCCGCCTCTGCATTGACTTTCAAGGACTCAACATGATCATGAAGAAAGACCACTACCCACTTTCTTGCATTTCTGACCTCCTTGATTCCCCAAGCTGTGCTAAAGTCTATACCAAAATTGACCTCCAGCATGCCTACCATCTAGCCTGCATTGCTTCCGGAGATGAATGGAAGACCTCCTTTCGGACATGCTATGGCTCCTATGAGTGGTTAGTTATGCCTTTCGGTCTTACGAATGCCCCTGCCGCCTTTCAGCACTTTGTCAATACCATCTTCGCCAGTCTTTTAGATGTTTGCATAGTTGTCTACCTGAATGACATCTTGATTTACTTGGACGACATTGCTTCCCATAAAGAGCATGTCCGGGAAGTCCTCCAGAGGCTCCACAAGCATGGACTTTATGCTAAGCCTAAGAAGTGTGAGTTCCACACCACATCCACCAAGTACCTTGGTTACCAGCTCTCGCCCTCCAGACTTACTATGTCTCTGGAGAAGGTGAAATCCATTCAGGACTGGCCAGAACCTCAAAAGGTTAAGGATGTGCAGTCCTTCCTTGGTTTTGCAAACTTCTACCGGTGTTTCATTGACAACTACTCCAACATAGTTGTTTCTTTAACGCGTCTTACTTGCAAAGGTATCTCGGGGAACTTCACCGACTCCTGCCACTCTGCTTTCCAGAAACTCAAAGATGCCTTTACCTCCGCTCCAATCCTCACTCATTGGGTTCCGGATGTTCCTCTAATAGTGGAAACCAATGCCTCTGACTATGCCATCGCTGGTATCCTCTCCATCTGCTGCGCTGATGATGAAATTAGACCCATCGCTTTTTACTCTCGAACTCTGTCCACTCCGGAGCTCAACTATGACACCCATGATAAAGAACTCCTAGCAATTCACGAATCCTTCCATACTTGGCATCACTACCTCGAAGGTTCTGCAACTCTGGTCGACATTATTACGGACCACAAGAACCTTGAATACTTCGCTACTACCAAACTCCTGACTTGCCGGCAAGCTCGCTGGTCAGAATTCCTTTCCCAGTTCAATCTTACCATCTGCTTCTGCCCAGGATGCCTCAGAGCCATGCCCAATGCCCTCACTAGATGCCGGGACTTCTACCCCAAAAAGGGGGATAAGGACTATGCTCACGTCAACCCTCATAACTTCCAGCCTGTCTTTACTCACAAACAGTTTGCTGTGTCCTCCGAGCCACCTCCCTCACTTTCCCAGTACTCTGGGCAAGCATGCTCTTCAATGTCAAACAACTCCATAATGATATCCTTTCCTTCTTGCCCTCTGATCCTGTGGCTTCCAGACATTTGGCCATGTCCGAACCCTCCGATTCTTGATGGTCAGTTGATAACAGTGGTTTCCTCCATCTAGATAACTGCATCTACGTCCCTGATTCCAACAACCTTTGACTCCGCATCCTCTGCTATAGGCACGACCATCCACTCTCCAGACATTTTGGCCAAAACCGGACCTTAGAACTCATTTGCCGCAAATATACCTGGCCAGGAGTACGCACCTTTGTCAAGGAGTATGTCTCTTCTTGTACTACCTGTGCCCATGTGAAGGTTCCAAGATATAAGCCCTACAGACTTCTTAAACAACTCTCTATCCCTTCCAGACCGTGGAATTCCATCTCTATGGACTTCATTGAACAGCTTCCTCTGTCCTCTGGCTACTCCGCTATATTAGTTGTTGTTGACCACCTGTCCAAGCAATGTGTTTTTGTTCCTATGCATGACACGATCACTTCTCCAGAGTTAGCAAAACTCTTCCTTCTCCATGTCTTCTCGAAGCATGGAGTTCCCTTCCACGTCACCTCCGACAGAGGCTCCAAGTTTGTATCTCACTTCTTCCATTCCCTGGGGAAAGCCCTCAACATCTGCCTCCATTTCACCTCTGGATATCATCCTGAAGGAGACGGACAGACTGAGCAGAAGAACCAAACCCTTGAACAGTATTTGCATGTCTACTGCAACTATCAGCAGGACAACTGGTCTGAGCTCCTGCCCCTTGTGGAGTTCGCGTACAACAATGCTCCGAATGCAACTACTGGTATCTTCCTGTTCTTTGCCAATAAGGGTTATCACCCAAATTTATCAGTCTACCCAAATGTGACCTTACCTCAGCATGAGCCTGTGAGTACTCTGTCGATCTAGACTCCCTCCACTCATTCCTCCATGAAGAAATGGCTGCAGCCCAAAAGCGATATCAAGTACCAGCAGACGCTAGATGAACTCCGGCCCCGGACATTCACATCGGTGACCAAGTTTTTGTCAAAGCCAAGTACTTCCGATCTACCAGACCCTCGAAGAAACTCTCTGAGAAGAATCTTGGGCCATATGCGGTTATCACACAGCCAGGGACTCACTCCTTCACCCTCCATCTACCTGATACTTTGAAAGCTGTTCATCCGGTTTTCCATGTCTCCCAGTTAGAGCCCTCCATGCCAAACACCATTCTGAATCGTGTGCAAATTCTGCCACCTCCAGTTAAAGTAGATGACGAACCTGAATACGAGATCTCTGAAATCCTTGACTCTAAGTTGGATCATCGCAGCTGACACTGCAAACTCCTGTACTTAGTCCAGTGGTCTGTCTATGAAGGCACCGACGAAGAAACGTCTTGGTTATTGGCTACTGAACTCAATTACCTGTCAGAACTTGTTCAAGCATACCACCTCCGTTATCTGGACAAACCCAGACCTCATGCTGCTTAATCAATCCGATTTCGAAGCAAAACTTTTAGAATCTACTACTATACATTTGCATCTGACAACTCCTCCAACTCCACCCACACCTCCTCTTCCTCTCTGTCCTCCGCCTCGTCACCCTCCAACTCCTCCGCCCTGAATGCGAAGATTGCAGCCAGCTTGGCCAGCTGCTGCAACCACTGGTTCTGGGCATCCAGCTGGCGACTCTGCTGCTGGATCGCCAGCTGGATGCCACGCAACTCCTCCACGACACCCCCCATCTCCAGCTTCCTCCTCTTGTCCGCCTCCTCTATCTCCTCCATCTCCTCTGACCTCCTCCGACTGCTGCTAGGCCCGCCTTCGCCTGCGCCTTGGGCCTGGTCACCCTCCTCCACTTTACCTCCGCCACCTCCACTCTGGGCCGCCTGCACCTGGCCTTCATGGCGATACAGCGCACGCATGCTGTCGCCTTCCCCTCACCCTGGATGCACTCGACCCCCTGGCCCATGCACACCTCCCACACCTCCCACTCCAGCTCTGCCCTCTTCTTCCCCTTGTCTATGGTGGTGCTCTGCTGAGCATGCACCTCCTTTGCCTAACTCCATCAGTTACCACCAAGAAGCAAACAAACCGCTCTTACCTGGCGCTTTGCCACGGCCTTGGCCTTGGCCTTTTGCCTCCCCTTCTTGGCCTTGGCCTCAGCTTTTGCCTTTGCCTTGGCCTCCAGCCTCCGCTTCTCCTCTGCCTTCCGATGCTCCTCGTCCTCCCACGCCTTTGCTGCTGCTGCCTCGCAAGCCTGCTGCTCCTCCTCCGCCCTCTGTGCCTGCACCTGCCGTCGTCGCTCTCGATATTTGGCATCGGCGACTCCTTCGTCATCACGCTCATCCTCTGCAAGCAGGTTGTTGGACCAGGTGGTGATGCTGCCCAATGGTGTGGACATGAGGAGATGATAGAAGTAGAAAGATAAGAAGCCCAGGAGGAATCCGACAGACTTTATACCAGGGGAACAATAAGCGGATTATGAACTCTGACCTGCTTTGTCTCGCTCAGGCCTTCAGGGGTTCAGGCCTAAGAGGGGGATACTGTCACATCGATGATTTTCGCTAAGTCCAACTCCATGCCTCTGGTCTATGTTCCTACCATCTTCGGAGCATTCTTGCTTATGAGACCATTCTGAGTCACCAGACTTGCACGTGTTTATTCATCATTTGACTACCTTTGATATCTTGTTTGACCATATGTAATATTCTGACAGGCGCTGACACCAAGGGGCTATCATCACCGCCATGTCTCACCTCCGACATGTAGGGGCACTGGACATGATCCGGAATTACCAACACTATCACTCTCTTGACAGGTGGGTCCTCCGGACCTCCACCGGAATTGCCAATACTGTCACTTAGTCTTGTATATAAACTCTGTACACCACTCCTGTACCCTTAGTTCAAATATCAATTCTAGTTCTGATTTTCCCCCCTTTGCCCATCTGGTCCTCCTCTTGCCATCCTCTCCCTCAGCTCTTTAACCTTGACCCGCCTTGCTCAAATCTTTGACCCTCTGACCTCTGCCACTCCGCCTTATGCCTGTCCCTCTGAAATACCGGGGACTTGCCTTTGACAAGGGTGCACCACATAAGGTGAAGCCAACATCCCTTCTGTCCAGACACTGACTCTGGAGTTCCAGAGTTCCATCAAGGAGATCAGGATCGACTTTTAACATGCAGCAAGAGAATATACAGTGCAAGATGAACAGCCTGGGTATGCAAGAAATGCAGCGTTTGAATCCTCAAGATGGGGAAATGGCAAGCACAAGAAGAAGCAGCTTGTAGTGTGAGTGAACTTGTTGAACTTGGTGGAAAACAGTGCTGATGAGCCAATGATGTGTGGCACTCTGAGACAGTGATGAGATGACCTGAATTCAGTGTGTTAGTATGATTTGTGTATGAGATGGTAGCATACCTATGTGATCATTTACTTCAGTTTACTTCAGGTTACTTATGGGTGTGTTTGGACTTTCTAGTACCACCATGCTGGCCTGGGCCATCCTCTGAGTTAGCCACTCTCTTTTTCCCCTTTGTTTTGTTTGTGATCTGACACTCTTTTCCTTTGTTTATTAGTGGTGTGAATACCCTCTGCACATCATCAGGGGTCAGAGGGCTCATTAGGGTGGAAGGCAACTCCTGTCTTGGAGATAAGCTGGATCGGCAAGATGGGGTTGCAGGGGTGGTCTCATGGCATGTAGAATTGTAGGTGATGGAGCGGCTGGGCACAACCATAGAAGATGGGCCAGGGCCAGGGCCAGCAGGGGCTGGACATGTCATGGTAGACTGGATGGATGAGGCAGACAGCTCAGATGGATCAGTGAGTGCATGTTCAGATGAGGATGTCATGGTACAAGTTTGTCCCTTGGCATGCAGTCTCTTGAAGGTGGTTATTGCTACTGGCAATGTGTTGAGATCCTTGCTCCTGTCTTTCATAGGATCCAAGAAGTTATTGTGACCATGACCTTTCTCATTGCTGAACAACTCCCTTCGAATATTTAAACAGACGATTAGTAGGCTGCAACATCGACTTACTTATTCCACCACTTCAGAAGGTTATCCCTCCATGCTTCATCCACAGGGTCAAGAATTAAACCTTTAATGTGTTGATAGAATTTAACATAGTTGAAGGCTCCATCCTTCTTGCTCCACAGACTCTTTGAAGAATCAAAGCAAGCCTCACATTGTTATTAGAACAGTGGCTGATGACATCAAGAATAAACTTACCTGAACACAGATATATGCAATGTGTGTGGCCTTCACAGTGGTCATGTTGTGCAATATTGCATTGCACAAATGAGTTGCATGTGTATTTTCTCTGAGGGCAGATGAAGGCCCTAAGAATATATGGCACCCAACCTTGAGCAGTATGTGTTAACGATATAACATGAGATGATGATGAAGTGATCAAACTTACGTGCACCAGATAGTAGCTTTTGAATAGGCCATATAACTTATTATCATTATCATAATCATTACCAGGCCAATTCCTGCTCCACAAAAGAGCAGGGAACTCATCAGAACCCATCTGGATCTTTGCAGCTTTCAAAGCTGTGCACATTCCAGGAATGGAAGCAAGTTAGATTACCTGTAAAAATTGTGTGATAGTTGTTTCAAGAAGGCCTTACCCTTCAATGTTCCTATTGAACATAGGAAGGCAGTCAATAGGACAAAGGAAACAGGCAAGCATGGAGTGATTCAACTCTCTGCTTGGCCTGATGTGTTGATAATTGGTGGTGTTAGGCCTTCTTTCCATGGATTTGAAGCTGCATATAGACAAATGCTAGCCTTGAGTCTTGTTGCATCATTGGACCTTGTCTGTCAAATACATGCATTCATCTGAAAAAGCTGAGTATATGCACATATAAGGAACATAATCAAACCTTGTCTGTGATTGTAGATAATTCAGTGGCATTTGTTGGGTTGTTCATGATTGTCATGATTGTTGGAACTACTTGTGTTATGCGAAGCGTACAATGATTCCTATCTTACTAATCCTGTCTTAAGGCGATGCTCACAAGGAGACCGACGTCCTAAGACTTGACATTCAAAAGGGAAAAGACAAGGACAAGGACGAGGGATCGGGATAAGACTCGATGAAGGACTAAGGACGAAGGGTTCGAGTCGATGCTTGACAAGTGACTGAGGACTAGAGATTCGAGGTAACACTCGACTAGAGATGAAACTAGAGTACGCTTGTATTGTGTAGATCGAGAATAGTGTACATACATGAGGTGACGAACTATTTATAGGAAAGCAAGGGTGCGCACGGACCAAGGGAAAGAATACAAAGGAATCGGATGGAAGAACAAAGAAGGTCGAAGAACTATGCTTAGTCATAGACTAGTGAGGTAAAAAAAGGAGGGATGACAAACGAGGATGAAACCGAAGTTGTCGTGGAAAGTCCCACGCCACGAGCTATAGGAACAATGACAAAGAAACAAGAGAATATGATGAGAAGGGGAGAAAATTGTAACAACTTGGGGTAGCTTCTTGTATGTTCATAGACAGTGCTCTTGCACTTTCTTGGAACTAGACTGCTCAGCTGGATGAATCTAATGAAGCATGACACTTACATTTTTGACAGTTGCTCCTCATGTGCATTCCTAACAAGGTCATCTTCATCAAGTTCTCTGTCGTCACTTGCTCTTGCCTGCTCAATTAATTGCACAGTCCTCAGAACTTTGTCTATGTCTGCCATAGATCAACACAGCGGATGATTGCATGCACTGCTGAGCTGTACACACTGGGCAGATCAGGTTCCAAGCTGGTGAAGGTGGGCTGTAATTCCATCAGATCACTATTGTAACACACACATACTTTTTGGCATTAGTCTTCTTTCCTTTTCTATGGGTCTTGTCAATGGCAGGTTGTTGTGTGGCTTGTTCAGCTTGTTTATCATTGTCTGAGTCACCATGGTCAATGGAAATGGCCCAAAAAATCTATGGTGCCATTGTGATGGAGGCAGGTGACAAAGATTTGGAAGTCACATCACTTGAATGAAGAAGTATCACCATGGGAACAAATCCCCCTATCCTTGGTAGGCAGCACTCTGACCATGACTGTCTTACTGCCACTACAATGAGCCATATCAGATAGTTTGTGAGTCACCATTTGATATCCACTTCTCTTCTAGGACTAATTTTGATTTTGATTCCCTGTTTGATAAATGGATAATTAGGATTTCGTGTACCATTTTGCAACCAATCAAAAGGACAATGTGACAACCATTCAAACTGCTGCAATTGTCTCTCTCCAAGTCTTCTTGAAGCATTTCAGCCCATAGCATTATGGACGACTCTGAGCATTCGTGTATTGGCTGCCAAAGGTCATTTGAAATTCTAAAGAAGCTCCATGTGCATGAATCTACATGCTATGCCAAGAAACCTTTGAGTGGATGTCTTACAGTCTGAACAACATTTATGAAAGGCACAAAAGATCAGAAAGATTAGGAACCCATCACCAATTGCTAGCACTCATGAACCAGCCAAAGATGTTCCACACATGACTGGTGGTAGCAAGATTGATTAGGTATGTTTCAAAATATGCTGTTATTCTACTTATATTCCTACCATTGAAAGCAGGATGATTTTCATATTGACTTGAAGCCACCCAATCAGGGCAATCCATCAATCTTACTATCGCACCACCAGATCCATCTACCTGGTTGCTACACAAACTATCTACCTGCAGCAGAACATGGACTCCAACACATTATCATCTCTTCCATTGAGAGTTCAAGTCCATCACCACAATCTTCACCACCTTTGGATGATCTTCCACCAGCCTGGACCAATGCATACACAGCAGATTCCAACGATATGGGACTGTTTTGTATTTATCCTACCCACCCAACTTTTATTCCTGATGTCGAGCACAGTATCTATGGTTACGTGGATGCACCCACATTAGATAAAACTGGTGCTGGTGTGATACATCCTCAACTTGTCTCTAGGTTGCCTGCAGTAGACAACATACAAGCCAAGAACCTATTTGGAGCATTTAACTTACCTACTGCTGAGCTCTTTCTATTCTGGCAGTATTCTGAATCAAATCTGAAGTCAGCTGCTGGGCTGAACCATTTGTGGAGCTTTATATGAGATCCTCAATTTGATCCCAAGCATGTCAACCTATTCAACCATGAATGCAAATGAAAATTTGTTGAAAAATATCTCTAGGATGAATCAAACCCATTCAAAGCTGACCATGGCTAGTGCTGTTTGTCCATTCCAGTTTTATTGCCTCATGAGCAGAAATATTGGCCATTAGGTGAACACAACCCTGCTGTGCCTGTTCTCACAGTTGATGGGGTCTATTACCATGATCTCACTGACATAGTTGTTTCTGTACTTGAAGACAACATCTCTATGTCATTTCATATGACACTGTTTCAGCAATTTTGGAGATTTTCAGACACCAATGAATCTATCAAGGTTTTTGGAGAAGCTTACTCATCGCCTGTGTTTATCGATCTATATTATGAGATCAATTCTCTTCCCCATGATACTGACAACAATATAGAGCAGTTTGTTGTACCCCTGATGCTCTGGTCTGATGTGACACAACTTGCAAATTTTGGTGATGCCTCACTATGGCCAATCTATCTCTAATTTGCGAATGAATAAAAATATACCCAGGGATGGCCTATAGCTGCCACATGTCATCACATAGCATATATACCTATGGTATGTCATTTCTGACTAATGATCCAATTTGATGCTAACTATCCAGTTGAATAATCTATTAGCTTCCTGACAATTTCAAGACATCTATACTTCATTCTGGGACCATGGCTCATCCAATGCAGTGTACATATATGCACTGTAAGTGTGAGCTAATGCAAGCTATATGGACACTGCTCCTTGACGACAAGATTATCAATGCATACAAAAATGGACACTTGATTCATTGCTGAGATGGCATCTTATGGTGTGTGTTCTTTTGGTTTTGGTTTTTCACTTACTCTGCTGATTACCTAGAAAAGTAAGCTCTGGACCATGTGTCATACTGTAATCAAATTGATTGACTAATCAACAGAATCTTGCTAGGATGTATCAAGTTTCTAGGCAAATGCCCATGTTCTTGCTGCCTGGTCCTAAAGAAGGAAATATCTCACATAGGCACAAACTCAGACATGTAGACCCACACAAATAGTATTCAATTCAGCAATGAGTGTTTGAAGAAGAAGGTTAAAAGTGCACAACATGAAATATTCAGAAAGGGAGCTAGTATCAATGGCAATTGTGTGAAAGAAATTTTACAAAGCAAGTCACTTGTACCAACATATGTGAGGATAACTAATTATATTCTTTTTCTTTTCTGAAGAAATCACACCAGAATGCATTTTCTCAATGCATTTCAGATGATGGATTCAATTTTTCTTGCTTGTTGGTAGTTGATCTTTTGCACAAGTTTGAGCTGGGAGTATGGAAAGCCATATTCACACATCTCATGCGAATTCTGGTCACTGCAGGAGGAACATTGGTACAACAACTTAATTCTAGGTGAGTAATTTTGACTCAGATGAAGCTGTCTCTCATTATACCTTTTCTAGATACTGGAAAGTTCCCACTTTTGAAAGAGAAACTATATATCACTTCCACAAAAATGCTTCAGCAATGAAACATCTTGCTGCCTGAGATTTTGAGGATCTTCTACAGGTAATTTATAATGAGATTGCTGACTTGCTGACTTACATGCATCAGTGTGCACTTCCAGTTTTCGAAGGTGTTTTGCCTGGGATTCATAATAACACTGTCCTCGACATGCTTTTTGACCTTGTGACATGGCATGCATATGCCAAGCTCCATCTCCACACTGAAATAACACTGGAGTTCTTTGAGACAGCAACCACATTTCTTGGAAAGTCTGTGTGAAGGTTTCAACAAACCACATGTGCATTTTACCATATGATGGAACTCCCTCAGGAATGTGCCTCCCATGGACATTGTGCAGCTGCACTTGCAGCCAAACAAGGTAGTACCACCTTAACGACAGCATTCAAACCCAAACAGAAGCTGTTGAATCTCACAACATATAAATTTCACACACTTGGAGATTATCCAGAAATGATATGATGCTATGGAACCACAGACAATTATTCAACCCAGGTAGTAAGTAATTGTATTTGCACACTATTTATTGTAACATCTCACTTGGACTGCATCCATTTTAGGGTGAACTTGAGCACTGTCATGTCAAGAGAAGGTTTCCACAGTCTGGAAAGAAGAAAGGATCAATGATCCAAAGCATTGCAAATCAAGAGGCAATCAAATGAGGCAATCGAATGATTCATTAGCAAAGTCAATGATGCATGTGTGTTAAAAGTCGATCCTGATCTCCTTGACGAAACTCCGGAACTCTGGAATCAGTGTCCAAGCAGAAGGGATGTTGGCTTCACCTTATGTGGTGCACCCTTGTTGAAGGCAAGTCCCCGGTATTTCAGAGGGACAGGCATAAGGCGGAGTGACAGAGGTCGGAGGTTGGATGGTCAGAGGTCAGAGGTCGGAGGGTCAAAGATTCGAGCAAGGCGGGTCGAGGTTAAAGAGCTGAGGGAGAGGATGGCAAGAGGAGGACCAGATGGGCAAAGGGGGAAGACCAGAACTAAAATCGATATTCGAACTGAGGGTACAGGAGTGGTGTACAGAGTTTATATACAAGACTAATGACAGTATTGGCAATCCCGGCGGAGGTCCGGAGGACCCACCTGTCGTGAGAGCAACAGTGTTGGTAAATCCAGATCATGTCTGGTGCCCCTACATGTCGGAGGTGAGACACAGTGGTGATGATAGCCCCTTGGTGTCAGCACCTGTCAGAATAATACAAATGGTCCAATGAGACATCAAAGGTAGTCAAATGATGAATAAACACGTGCAAGTCCGGTGACTCAGAATGGGCTCGTAAGCAAGAACACTCCAGAGATAGTAAGAACATAGACCGAAGGCACGGAGTTGGACTTAGCGAAAATCATGGATGTGACAATGTGAGAAATTGATGGAGGCAAGCAATCCCAGGCCAAAGTCAGAGCGTCTACACATGTCACCAACTGATCATTACACAATCGCTAAGTCAGTGTGCTGGAGCCATGATGTTGTCAGTTGGTTAGGAGAACTTCATGGGGACCCTGCCTTTGTGGTCTGTAATGGTCCCTCTTGATTATCTTATTGTTGGTCTAACTAAATTACTCTTAGAATTTTCTACCTCATCTTCAAGACCACCTCCTTGCATGTGCATGCAGTCTTGCTTACAAAGGCAATGAATATGACTTTTCTGACACAGACTGACAGTGCATCCACATCAAGGATGACCAACTTTATTTTCACAGCTGATTTTGGGTTAACTATACAACCTATGACCTCTGTCATGAGCAAGATACTATTAATTCACTCACACATGCTGACATCATTGTGTTGTCTCATGATGATGAACATAGTCACCCATATTGGTATGCATGCATGATCCATGTGTTTCATGTTCTGGTGCAACACTATCAAGATACCAGCTCACCATTTTCATCTCCAACTCAAATGGACTTTCTTTTTATGCAGTGGTTCCATCAAGATATCAATTATCCATTCAGCTGGTCAGCAAAAAGGCTACTGCGGCTACAATTCTATCACCATGAATCCACAGATGCATTTGGTTTCATCAATCCAGACTCTGTCATGTATGGCATCCATATCATCCCTGCATTTGTTTTCAGGTGCTCAGATGACCTACTTGGACCATCACAAGCACGTCATCAAAAAGATGGACTGGACAACGATTGGAAATACTATTTCATAAATATGCATGTCTCAGTTCAATTCCTTACTTCAAGACATTACTAATTTCCATTGTTTAATCCAAAGGTTTGTTGACTGTGACATTTTCATGAGGTTCCATGGAGGAGGAATTGGGCATAAAGCAACTTGAGAATGGAATGAATTCTTACAGTGCAATCCTGGCCAGGCAGTAGAACTTGAAGAGGACAGTTCAGAAAGCACTAACAAAAATTCAGATGAGAAGATGGAGGAGCCTCAAGAAGACCTCAGCTCAGCATCAGAACCAGACTTGGATGGAGAAGAGTGGTCAAAGTTCATCATGGAGGCATAGGATGGTGATGGGGGCAATGATGTTGTTGATGGAAATGATTCTGAGAGTGATGGTGGTAATGCCAAAGAGGACCTGATGGACCATGTGATTGCAGATGAAGATGAAGAGCTTGATGATGATATCTATGCTCAGGAGGGTTATGGGATCCTATAAGACAATATATTCATCTATATCCATGGCAGCTACTGTATTTTTGATGAGACCAGTACTACACTCCAAAACATACAAATGTCTTTGTGGGTGATGACATAATATATGTCTGCCTCCAGATCCTGACAACTGCACTGACTATTTGGGATTGTTATAGTTCTGCACTTTTTGTGATGCCTTGCTTTCCTCATTTCCAATATCTTTGTTGTTGCTGTTATATTTGTTGGTCCCATCATCATCTGCATCTCCTGGATTGCTCATTTCCACATCACTCTGTGAATATTGAACACAATGGTGTATATTGAAGTGAGAATATGGACTAGATACATATGTGTGGCTACAAGTGGGGAGGTGGGAGAAAACCTGATGAGGGCTTTCTGGCCCAAGGCAACTCTCTGCAGCAGGATAAGTGAGCTATAAGGGTGGGTGGAACACTGAGCAGATGCTGTTGCAGGACATGGAGAGGAGTGCAACAGACAAATGGTGGTGGCTTGCTAGGTGCTCACTGTTTGTGCATGATGCACAAGAGGGGGAGTGGAGGGTGGGTCGAAATAACACAGAGAGGACTGTGTGCTACAAGAGTCCTTGTGTTTTGAGGTGGGCAAGAGAGAGAAGTAATATGCCACCTCACTGACTCATGCATGGACTTCTTTCTTGGATTGCTAACACAAGAGACATTGGCATATATCACATGCAATAACATATTAATACCAGCCTCTAATTAGTACAAAGTTCTTCAATATAAAAACAATGTAAGACAGCCTAATGAAATTTTAACTAGTTAATGGCTGTCACATAAGTGCCACTTGGAATTAAACTGTTACACAGTGGTACAGTCTAAATGTCATGTTATAGTTTAAATGTCACTTGTATATTCCACAGTGTTTTTACATTGGGGAAATTTATACTAACTATAGGCTATTACTATTATGTTTTAGCATGTGATATATGCCAATGCCTCTTGTGTAAGCAAACCAGAATGCCATCCATGAATATTGAATGCAATGGTGTATATTGAAGTGAGAATATGGACTAAATATATGTGGCTATGAGTGGAGAGGTGGGAGAAAACCTGATGAGGGCTTTCCAGCCTAAGGCAACTTTCCATGGCAGGGTAAGTGAGCTGTGATCCCCATGATAAGGAGCCTGCAACATGTGATGGAGGCTCATGCCCTATTATAAGGAGCAGTGCTTGGTTTGACTTACAAGTGTAGCACACCTCAATGGACTGGGGGCATGGCATGTTGTGTCAGCTATTCTATGATGTCTGGCCTTTTGACCATATAAGGGGAAAGTACAATATTATGGTGTGTTCTCTTAGGTACAGTTTGAAGGAGTTGCCACTTCAGCAGCCCATTGTTTTTATGATGTTGAAAGGTGTTCCTAATAGAAGATAGTGTGAGGTGCCCCCTATGCATAAGCTGTGTCCTTGGAATTCTGGGAGGGAGTGATGGATAGAGATGACTTGACACATCTGACAACTGCAGTTTTGGAGAGTGGATGGAGTCCCTTTGGATGTTTTCATGCAAAGAGGTGGTCATCTGGTCCTGGGTTGTTGATGCAAAAGTGGTTGTCTAACCATTTCACTGGGTTTGCAGAATGATCCAACTGCACACATCACATTGCATTGTTTTGCTGTCTAATTTGGTTACTTTGGTAAACAGAGTTTTAAAGGATAAAACTAGGATGTTATCTTTGTTGATAGTGTGCAACATATTGTGATGGGGAATGTGCACAGATGAATCAAAGTGGTGGATTTTGTGTACTGTGAACTCTCTGAATCTAGAAATGGAATAAAAAGTGGTGATGAGGCATGCAAAAATAGCTGCATCATGAGATGAGGTGAGGTCAAGGAGTTCCATGTAAGAAGATAGAAGGGCTCTGTTGAGAGGGGGTTGTTTGGCTTGTTTGAATGATTTTGGTGCTAGGCATGTGTCTCCTTCAATGATGGAATAGATTTCATCCATGTTGATGGTTCAGGGATGTCTGTGTAGTATATGCCAAGCACAGATTCCCATGGTGAAGTTAGTTAGGGCAGAACCAGAGTACAGTGGCTCAAATAAGTGTCCCAATATTTGCATGTTTTGTACTAAAGGCAATAATTCCCAACAACCACTCATTAGTGGATGAAATGGAATACACACACTTGGCTCTCTGCCACTGCAAGAATTAAGGAATTTGGATAACATCTGATTAAATGGTAGCCATTTCAAAATGATAACTCATTGGGACACTTATTTGAGCATGTATATTAAATAGTAGTATCTTAGTCAGATCATGGGATATTGGCTAT
>JBBPQO010000142.1:0-15806 GCA_038092535.1 Xerocomus subilludens | reverse complement strand
TAGTCATCAACATTCAGGACAAATTTCAGCCCTGTGGAAGCAATATTGGCCTATCAAAATCCCATAAGATTTTTAATATCCACTGTGCTAGAAGTTATTATTAGGGGTGGACAGTCACCAGACCACTTAGCCATGGTATAATCAAGTGTAATCATCTTCCCACTGATGGTAGACTCATTTAGAACAGTATCCAACACAACTTTATCATCAGATTGATCCAATTTCAGGGGATTGAGGTTATTGTAAATTTGTTTAATAATAATGAATTCTATAGTGACAGTAATGGGAGATAGAGTGTTATTTTGATGTAGCTACATTATATGAACAATATTAAGTGTTGGCTAGTCAAACAATAGCCAATATCCCATGATCTGACTAAGATACTACTATTTAATATACATGCTCAAATAAGTGTCCCAATGAGTTATCATTTTGAAATGGCTACCATTTAATCAGATGTTATCCAAATCCCTTAATTCTTGCAGTGGCAGAGAGCCAAGTGTGTGTATTGCATTTCATACACTCATAGTCTAGGGTTAGAATGAGTGGTTGTTGGGAATTATTGCCTTTAGTACAAAACATGCAAACATTGGGACACTTATTTGAGCCACTGTAATCAACAATGTGAAGATTATGGGAAAAGATGATCAACTGACAATAATATAAGGTTAGTGAATAAGATGGCTGAAAATATATACCTGGTTGAAAATAGAGTAATTTGACTGGCAGTCATGAAACTTCTCACCATACCAGCCAGGCTTTTGATAGAGGTTAAAGGGAGTTTCATCAACAGTCAAAAATCATTTTTTCCACTCAGCACAAGTTCTCTCCTTAACATATGCCTGTGCCCTTCTTTTATCCTATGGATTAGCAAGGTCAAAGTGGATGAACATGAAGGGCAAAATGACCACCATGATGCACTGATAGCAATTGTGGACAGTGCCAACAGCAACAGCAGCCCATCCTGCCATATCCTGTGATATAGTGGAATTTCTAATAACCTGCACCATTTAGAAAAATGGCAAGTGGAATGGCGATGGGTAGCTGGGGAGAATTTGTGTTGCTCATAAAGATATCATGATGATGAATTTTGTTGAGAATCTTAGTGAAGACTTTGAGAGATACACATAGCTTGTGTTGGAACAGATGTGGATGATCAAGTTTCCATTCATCCAGAAGATAAACAGAAGAGTTACAAACATGAGGTGGACAATTGTTGAGAATACAACCCTTTGTGACCTCATCATGAAGAGCAGATATAATTCCATGAAAGCCCATGAGGGGAGCAATATCACCAATATTACCATCAGAAGATTCTGGGTTATCAACATCAGAGGAATGAGGGGAGGAACTGATAGAGGATGAGGGGAGAGAGGATGATGATGCCATTTCAACATCAGAGGACCTAGAGTTTGCTTGGGAGTCAGTACTATCATTATTTACCTCTTCTATTGCAGTATAAAGCATTTGGAGATATACATCAAGGGCTAGTCCTTGCTAAGCTTCATGAAGTGCTGCAAGCAGCTTCTGATGCGCGGATTGATGGGTCATGGTATTTCAAGCATGCTGCAACTTGAATCTTACTTATATCACTGTCTATTTTTGTTATGTACATGGCTTGGGAGTGGATGGATCAGTAGCTGCCATTTGTGCATGGTCTAGCAGAGCCACTGTGACATGTACATGTGCCCAGTACCAATAGTGTGTCTTACATTTACCATTTTCATACACTTTGCATAGCAAAGTATTCAGGCAGAGCTTGAAGATCAGCCTGTTGCACTGTTTCTCTTTTTAATAGGACCCACTCTGTCAAGCATGCTTTTTGCTGACTAACAACCTTTTTTGCTGACATAACATGCTCTTTTTTCCACATTGAGATACTCTAATTTCCTGGACAAGAAATCCAAGGTTAGGGCCAGGTTTCTACACAACCATCAGGGTAAGTGTGTTACAATTTTCCTTCTCTATCATCATATCTTCCTCTTTCTTTATCATTTGCCTACTTATACTTGAAGAGGAACAACTTACTCTAATGATGGTTTCATCCTTGTCATAGGTATCAGCTCTATTTTCTTGTCTCATTTGTAGATGGACTTATCCTTCTCCTCCATTGCTTGTCTCACAGCAGCCTGTGTTCCCCACCTTCCATTGTATTCCATATGTTTCTTTTCCTTCTTCATCTTCTTGGTCCATGCACCCTGTTCTTGTCTATAAATACCATTGTCATTCTCATGTATTGCTCATTCTTTATCTGCATGATACAAGTGTACCATCTTGATTCATCTCTTGTCAAGTCTCTCACTTGAAACTCCTTGAGTCTTTCCCAGACTATTCTTGGTTGAGCCTTTCACTCAAACCTCCTTGTCTTCAAACCTCTTGAACATCAACTTCTCAGATGTTGGTCTCTTCATGAGTATTGCCTGAGGACATTGACTAGTAAGCAGGTCTTTGCTGTACACTTCACATAACAAAAGATCAAGAATCTCTTTGGTCCCACCTTCTTAGGTGAAGGACCTACCCCCATCATCACCACAAGTTTCCACAGAGCTTTTGGAATCCCCAAATCTAAGTTTGAGGGCAGCAATATTGAAATTGACTCACCCCCTCACACCACCACTAGCACCCCTTTGAACCTTCATCCCAGTAACCCAGTACCAACTGTAGTTGTCCCAATGACACCAACACCCCCTAGTAACCCCAGACCCTCCATTTGACCACCTGTCATCCCTGTACCCCCTAGTAATCTAAGATCCTCTGTTCTACCACCTGTCATCCCAGCATCTCCTGCACCACTGCCCATCATTTCTCCACCTCCTGTCAACATGTCTTCTAAGATTGAACTCAAGGTGGCTCTCCCCACCAATTTTTCTGGAAAATCCTCTAATGCTTCCCAATGGATCAAAGCCATGAGGGCCTATTTTGCCCTACACTCCTTGTTATATTCCTCTGACAAAGGGCAAATCACAACCACCCTAAATAAGATGAGCAAAGGATGCAGAGCATCCTTTGCAGAGATATGGTACAACAAACTTGCTGATGTTTCCATCACCACCTCAGAGAAAACTTTCAATAAGTTCACTGCCAACTTCAAATCTATGTTCTACCCCTTCAACACCAAAGCCACAGCTTGTCTGGACCTCTCTAAGCTTATCCAGAAGTCTACCAAGTGCCAAGACAGAACCTTTGATGACAGTTTCCAACATACATCACTGATTTCCAGAATCTTGCTAGTAAGGCTGGGATCACTGATGACATCACCCTCATCGATCAGTTCTCCCTGGGGGTTGACCAAAAGATCACCACTATGATTCCATGTCTCCCATTCCTAACACCACCAATACCTGGATCAAACAAGCAAAAACTTTCCATGCCCAAAAGATGAGAATTCAGTCTCTTCAAAGTGGATGACCTCAATCCTCTTCCACTTCTTGCCCTCAGAAAGATCCCAACACCATGGACATCAACAGCATCTCCTTATCCAAGCTCACCCCAAACAAGCTAGATGTATCTGAGTTGGACTTTGCTTCCAATGCAGGAAGAAAGATCATAGTGCAAACAATTGTCACACCTCCTCTACTTGTACCTTGTTGATCCATCCCTCCACTTCTTCTAATCAGAACATCTGAAATGCCAAAACTTCATCACCTTCCATCATCAAACAAAAAACCACTCACTCTAAGCTTGATAAATATATCAACTTGCTGAAAGCAATGAGGATATCTTCTCCATTCTCAAGATGTGTTATGAAGAACCTGCAGAAGAACTTGCAGAGATCTCTACTGCTGAAGCTTCCACTGGAATCAAGAGAGCACAGGATTTTGCAGAAGGAAAGCTGCCCTGATGTCTCCTTCCCTCACCTTGAACCATGTACTTGTAGCACCATAAAAACAATAGAACTATGTGCCTTCCTGTTTCATTATGTGGATCAAAACAAACCATTGACACCACTGCTCTCATCAATTCTGGTGCAACTGGAAACTTCATCAATCCATCTCCTACCTTGAGGAATTTTCAAACTTTCTCCCATCTCTAACCCAGTCATTGCTTATAACATGGATGGAACTCCCAACACCAAAGAAACCATCTGATGGACCACCACCATCTCATTTTCCTCAGGAGCATTCTCCAACATGGTAAAATTCATGGTTGTTCAACTTCCCCATCCTCAGATCATACTTGGAATGCCTTGGCTTCAGAAATGGAACCCTATAATTGATTGGAACACCTTTTCTATTGATCTCTCTTTGAGGGTCAAGAGGTCTCTTTGTGAGTATCCTCCTCCCAAAGAAATAATTGAGAAGATTACTATATCTACAGAGCTTGCTCAGGCTGAGAAACCCAAAGACATACCCATCCCCAATTTTTGTTTCAACTTTGCCAACGTTTTCTCTGAATCCATGCCCAACTCCCTCCTCATCACTCTTTTGATCATACTATTAACTTAAAGGATACCTTCATACCTAAGATCATCAAAGTATACCCACTCAACCCAGCCAAGAAGGAAGCATGCAAAGCTTTCATCAATAAACATCTAAAGACTGGTTGAATCATTCCTTCAAAATCCCCCTAAGCTTTCCTGTTCTTTTTCATTCCTAAGAATGATGGATCCCTCTGCCCTTGTCAAGACTACCATTATCTCAATAGCCATACCATGTGGAATGCTTATCCCCTTCCTCTTATCTCTGAACTCATCAATGACATGAAGGAATCAAATTACTTCACTAAACTTAATATTTGCTGGGAATACAACAACATTCACATCCAAGAAGCCAACCAATGGAAGGCAGCCTTTATTAATTCCCTCAGTCTGTTCAAACCCACCATCATCATGTTCTTTAGTTTTTGCAATGCCCCCACCACTTTCCAAGCCTTCATGAATCACACCTTCACTGACATGATCACTGAACTCTGGCTTCAAATCTATATGGATGACCTTGGTATTCATACTCATGGGACTTTAAAACTTCACCACAAACATACTTGATGCGTTCTTGCAAGACTTCGCAAAGCTGGATCCTCTGTTAAGATCTCTAAATGTTCCTTTGATACCCCCACTATGGAATATTTGAGAATGATCATTGGCAATGGACTCATTCACATGAATCCTACCAAACTTTCTCCTATTGCTGACTGGAAACATCCTACCTCTGTCAAAGGTGTTTGTTCCTTCTTAGGTTTCACAAATTTCTATCACAAAATTATTCCCAATTACTCAAATATTGTCTCTTCTCTCAGGTTTCACACTAAGAAGGACCAACCTTGGACCTGGAGTTTTCCTCAGCAACATGCCTTCAATACCCTTTGTCTCATCTTCTCTTCTGCCCCAGTCCTCTCCATCTCCAATACTTCTAGGCCATTTCTATTATGACTGATGCTTCTCTCCTTACAGCAAGCACTGCCCTTATGCAAAGAGATTCCAATGGTGATCTTCATCCTTGTGCTTATTTTTCCAAGACTTTCTCCCTTGCTGAATGTAATTATGACATCTATGATAGGAAACTTCTCATGGTGATCCTTGCCCTTACTGAATGGAAACACTATCTTCTAGAAACACCCTTTCCCCTTTCTGTTATCACTGATCACAAGAATCTTTTGTCTATCAAAGATTCTCACAAACTATCTCATTTTCAAGTCCATTGGACCCTCTTCCTACATGATTTCAACATTGAATGGGTTGTTACTCCTGGTTCTCAGATAAGACCTGCCAGTGCTCTCTCCCATAAAGACCTTTCCAACACTTCCTTCACAATCAAGACTTCTCTATCGTCCACAATCCCATCATTATCAGCACCCTTGATCTTGCTCTGTTAAAATCCATTGCCCTCTCTACTCCTTCTGATCCTTTTGTTCTTCATGTCCTTTCCATGGTTAAAGACAATTCCTCCCTTTTCTCTTATGCAGCCCTTTCTGATTGCACCTTTGATAATGGCCATCTTTACTTTAAAGGTTGTATGTTCATTTCTCCTTCCTCCCAATCCACCCTTCTCCATGCTATTTATTCCTCTTCTCTTTCTGGTCACATGGGAATCTTTTGCACCAAAACCATCCTTGAACATGACTACTGGTGGCCAGTCTCTCTTCCATCATTAGAAATTTCATTGATGGTTGTGGCATTTGCCAGCAGAACAAAGTTAACACTCATTCTACTGTTCCCCCTCTCATCCTCATTCCCTCTTCACACTCCTTTCCTTTCAAACAGCTCTCTGTTGATCTTATTACTGACCTTCCTCCATCTGCATGCCATAACTCTATTGTGGTTGTGGTAGACCACAGTCTTACAAAGGGGGTAATCCTCATTCCCTGTTCCAAAACCATCAACACTGCCAGGATTGCCTGAGTATTTTTCAATAATGTTTTCAGACATTTTGGCCTCCATGACACTCTTATCTCTGATTGTGGTCCTCAGTTTGCATCAGCTTTTGCCAGAGAACTTACAATTTTTTTGAAGTATGATGTACAACTGTCCACAGCTTATTATTCCCAGACTGATGGACAAACCAAGTGAGGCAATTGGGAACTTGAGACTTATCTTTGTATCTTTTGTGCCAACAACCCTTTCTCCTGGACATATTTCCTATCCTCCACTGAATTTCATCATAACTCCACTCTCCATAGCTCCACCAAGAAATCTCCATTCTCCCCCTCTATGGCAATGAACCCCATTCCTACCCACCTCTGGGCAAAGCCTTCCTTCCTGCCCTTGAAAATAGATTGTCTTCTCTTGATGAAGCCCAAAGAGAAGCCCTAGCTGCTCACAAGTCTGCAAGAAAACTTATGTCCTCTAGATCCACCTGTTGATTCTCCTCCTGGAAAGTTGGCAATAAGGTTTGGCTTGAAGTGACCCATCTCTCCCTTCATTACCCTTCATGGAAGTTCACACCCAAACAATTGGGCCCCTTTGAAATCACCCAAGTTCTTTCCCCCCTTATTTACCAACTTCAACTCCCAGGTACCTGGAAAATACACACAATGTCTTCCACATCTCTCTTTTATCTGCTTATTGTACCACTAACTCATATGGACCTTCCTTCTCCAAACCTCCATCTGACATCATAGATAATGAAAAAGAGTATGAAGTGGAGGCTATCCTGTCTCACAAGGGTCCTAAAACCAAGAGATCATACCTGATGTCTTGAAAGGGTTACTCTTTGGCAGAGAACACCTGGAAACCCAAATTCAATCTTCAATACTCCACTTCAACTCTTTCTTTTTATAAATGACGCCATAACCTCTAATAAGGTAGACTTCCCTTTGCTCAACAGTCTCTTCATGATTATCTTGAAAATGACAGCTGCCTTCCCTCAACCATGGCCTTTCTTACATTTACAATCACTCCCTCGTTGTAATCAACCCCCAGCTTCCCATTTCATTCTCATCATGTCTATATGATGTTCCTTCCTACCCACACTGCTCTTCTTCTTCATGCTGCCATCATCAATACTCCTCATATCGTTCTCACATTTGAGGGTCACCCCCTCTATCATGATGATACCATTACTCATGAACATATTCATCTATTCCACAGTGTTTCTCTTGCTCAATAACTCCAATCCTTGGAAACCAACAAAATTCCCCTTTGGTTCACCCTCAAAACTCTTCCTTCTTGTATTCTCAGTATTCTTCACACTCATGGTTTTTCCACCTTCACAGAATCCCTAGCACCTTCTGTTATTTACCCTACCTTGTGTCACATTTACCTATCCTTACCTCAGGACCAGCATGACTTTTACTTGGAACATATTGATCAATTCCTTCTTCATTCCCCTCATTCTGACCTTTCTTGTCCCATATCCCCTCCATCTCCTGAACTCCATCTCCCTTCTCCATTATCTGAAACCTCCACTGCCATCAAACCTAGCCTCAAGTTTGATGACTCCTATGAGTCCACAACCATTCCTATTCCCACCAAAAACACCCAGTTCATCACCCTTTCTAATGGCAGTCATACCCTTTCCTCACCTACTTGTGTCCTCCCTCGTGTCAAACAACACTGTTTTTCCCTCGCATCCTCCAACACCATCTGTTTTCAATGTTATCACAATGGTCACTATCACAAGGACTATTCTGAGTACTTCTGCCCTCATTGCCATGCAGCTGCCCCTGGTCATGCCTTCCATCAATGTCTCGTTCACCAATGTGATTACTGTCACAACTGGGGACAATCTGACCAAGCCTGCCCCCACCAAAACTGTGGTATATGTTCTCAATCTGGGCACATCGTGTGTGGCTGTCCATTCCAACATCTTTTCCCCTCTCAGGCAACTGCAATCTATGGTGGACCCTCCATCTCTGGAGTCTAGTTCTTGGGTTAATATAGCAATTCTTATTGAATCTGGGATTCAATTGTACAATGGGAGTAATGTTACAATTTTTCTTCTCTATCATCATATCTTCCTCTTTTTTTACCATTTGCCTACTTATACTTGGAGAGGAACTTACTCTAAAAATAGTTTCATCCTCATCACAGGTATCAGCTCTATCTTCTTGTCTTGTTTGTAAATGGACTTATCCTTCTCCTTCATTGCTTCTCTCATAGCAGCTTGTGTTCCACACCTTCCATTATATTCCATATGTTTCTTTTCCTTCTTCATTTTCTTGGTCTGTGCACCCTGTTCTTGTCTATAGATACCATTGTCATTCTCATGTATTGCTCATTCTTGATCTGTGCAATACAAGTGTATCATCTTGATTCATCTCTTGTCAAGTCTCTCACTTGAAACTCCTTGAGTCTTTCCCAGACTATTCTTAGTTGAGCCTTCCACTCAAACCTCCTTGGCTTCTAACCTCTTGAACATCAACTTCTCAGATGTCAGTCTCTTCATGAGTATTGCCTGAGGACATTGACTAGTAAACAGGTCTTTGCTATACACTTTGTGTAACAAAGTGCAAGGTGTTACAATTTTATCTCCTTTTCATTGCATTCTTCTCTTTCTGTATCATCTTCCGAGTCACTCATGGAGAGGGACAACCTATTCTATTGAAGGGTTTGTTCTTGTCTCTGGTTGCAACTCCATCTCTCTTCTTCGTCTTTAACTGGACTTACTCTCTCCTCCACTGTCTCTATTATGTCAGCTAGTATTCCTTGACCTTCCATCGTGTTATTCACCCTTCTATATTGTTCTTGCTTTCTTGGTCCATGCGCAACTACTATTCATATAAATATTATTGTACATCTTTTGTATTTCTCTATTCTTGATCTACACAATACAAGCATTGCATCCAGTCTCAACCCCTTGGACTTCTTAAGTCAACCTCTGTCAAGTTCATTCTCGAACCTCTGTCATCCTGGTTGTCTCTTGAAAGTCAACTCCTCTGATGTCAGTCTCTTTGTGAGTATTGCCAGAGGTTGTTGTCGAGTAAGCAGACCTTCTTAGATGCTTTGTGTAACACAAGGCTTCATCCTAGAGTGCTGTTGTAGTGTGTCACATGACTTTGACTGAATTTTGAACTCCTCAACTTTAAACATCCTTGCACTTACCATGACAGCTGAAAAAAAAAATTGGTAAACAACCATGGCCACAGCTGTGCTATGCTTTGCAATAATTCAGGCATTGAAGTATATAATATTCAAAGAACTTATTTTAGGGTTTACAATATTTCAATGCACACAGATGAGTATGGAATACTTGTCTAATAGCCAACATATACTCAGCCTCTGGTGGCCACCATGGTAACACACAGTGACCCATTCCCATGGTTGTTCCAGCAGTGGTGCAGTGACACCACATGCAGAAATACATTGTGCTGGCCATGTACTCTCACATGCAATGCAACAAACACAATGATCACAAACAATCATGCAAACAATGGAAAGGGGAAGGTGAGATGACAAAGATGATGATGATGATGACCCCAGACCCCTGCATAGCCACCACATGACAGGGGATGCTTGCTAGTGCATGCACCATCTTCCCAGATTACAGACCCATCATCATAGTGAAACAGAGAGCATGATGGACACACCTGAAACTGTTACAATTTTACTTCCTTATCATTGTATACTTATTTTTCTTTATCATTCTCCTTGTCACTCTTGAAGAGGGATGACTTATTCCACTGAAGGGTTCATTCTTATCTCAAGTATTTCTTCTGTCCTCCTTTCTCGTCTTTAATTGGACTTATCCCTCTTCTATTGTGTCTCTCACATTGGCCAGTGTTCTCCATATTCCATTGTATTCTCCACTCTTCTTTTCCTTTCTTTTCTCCTTGGTCTGTGTGTGGTCTCCTTCTCTATAAATACTGTTGCACCTTGTTTGTATTCTTTATTCTTGATCTACACAATACAAGCATATTATTAAGTCTCATCCCTTGTCTGTTGTGAATCGTACATAGTCTCTTCCTCTTCTCAACTACACTCATCCTGGAAGATGAGTGCTCACCTGTATAGTATACATTCAAGCATTAGGACCATTAGCTTTCCTTTCTGTTTCTCTTTACTTACCATGCTGACACTTCAGACTTCTTGCTCATGTGATACAGTGCATGTGTACGTATGTGTTCTGTATGTGTTCCCTTACCATTCTCACCAGATTATGACATGGTGCCACATTAGTTCTGCTGCATGCCTGCAGATATGACTGTGCTTTCCTTTTGTGACAGCTTTAGGGCTGTCTTTGACTGTGTGCTGTGCAGGTCCATGCTCAGTCCCTATATGTATATAAGTCATAGTTTGGAGACTGTTCCTGCAGTCTTATTCACTTGATCATTGCATTCAGCCTTGGGCTTGAGTGTGATTTAAAGATTCAACTTTGCTTCTACTCTCTCAGGCACATTCAGCTCCACACTTGAGCACCACCTCTGCTTCATTATCATCATCTCCTTCGGTCATTCACTGTCGTCTTGCCCTTGAGGTTTGACTTCGGAGTTTGACTCATGCAACATTGTCAAGTTCCCTCTAGAACACCTTTGAGTTCTCTTGAACTATCCTCAGTCAAGTCCTCTACTCAAACCTTCATTACTCCATCATCTCTTGAACATCAACTCTTCAGACGTCAGTCTCTTCATAAGTATTGCCTGAAGATGTTGACAAGTAAGCAGACATTGTTATACACTTCACATAACAGAAACAAGCCACTGGCAGATGAAAACAATGACAATGACAGAAGGAGGCATCAGTAACCATTGTTGCAAGTGCTGGAAGGATGATGACAACATTGCTCAAAAGGAGAGTGATCATCCCTCAGCTGTTGGTGCAGTTGTATAAGCTGCTCATTGTCAGCAAATTTTGTAAAGCCCAAAACCCCTACCCAGTGTACATTGCTACACAAAGGGCTTTGTGATGACAAGCTCATTGCAATCACACAATATTCAAGCAACAAGCTTGCTATCCCATGAAATGTCATCAGCCAGAGCTATGATCACATCTGGGAGAATGGTGCATCAGGCTGTTTTCACCTTGCCAATCATTCTCATTCATTCAATAAATCACCAAATTGCCTACCACTATACAGATGTTGCTTTGTGTATCCCATGGATCCACAAATTCCCTTTGGTCTCAGGCATATACCATTGTAAGTGACAATCTCCTTGATTGTTCACACATATTGATTTTCACAAGAATGCCAGCTTGTACAGCAGCACAGCCTCAACACAGAGAATGTTTCGCCACCTCAGCATGATATGCATATGTATGTCCTACCTCACTATGTTGGCTATTAGACAAGCCTTCCATATTCATCTGCATGCATTAAAATATTGTAAACCCTAAATTAAGTCCTTTGAATATCATATACTTCAATGCCCAAATGATTACAAAGTGTAGCACAGCTATGGCCACAGTTGTTTACCAATGTTTTCTTGCAGCCATTGAAGAGAGTGAAAACATCCTAGAGCTTATGAAATGAGTCCTAGGATGGAATCTGCTGCAGAGTATAGTGAAAAGGGTATGAGATGCTTGACCCTAGAGGGAACACAGAGAGGAACCAAAAGAAAGAGGTAAGTCCATCCTTAGAAGCTTTATGGAGCTTGGATACCAGAACCTGTGACTCTCCAGATAATCCTAGACAAAAGCCAACAGCAGGTTGTTGGAATGCAGTGAATGCAATGGAGGGTTTGGCATAATCCAAGGAAAAGTGACAGCAAGGAGGATAGAAACATAAGGAGAACGGACAGAGGAGATGGCAAATGGACCACAGGTTGATTCAAACTAAAGGGAGATGATATTCAAGTACATATATACTCTTTACAGTCTGGGCATACCCTGGACTTGAGACAAATACCAATTACAATATTCAAAGTGTCAAGATGATTGGAAACTGTCAAATGACATATACATATAGGATTGGGACAAATACAAACAAGGACAGACTTGTAGTCAGAGCTTATCCAGTAGAAGAAAGACTCACCAGCAATGGTTCCTGGTTGTGCTTTGCAGATGCAAATATGCAGGTTATGAGTGGATTCAACCTAGGGCTATCACAAACAACTGAGAAGGGAGGAGGGAGAGGTGAAAGCATAGAAAGGATGGTTAGGATATATGCATGGTTGGTAAATGATAGGAGGATATGAATGCAGGGGAATATACACTCCTACATCCACAGGGGTCTTTGCTGCTGACTGTCCCCAGTCAGTCACATGACTGTGAACAATAGAAACATGTAAAATGCATAAGGTGGGCAGGAATCAACAAGGTCCACCTTATATCAGCAGATCTTGCTTGGTTAAAAGTGCAGTTTTCACTTAATTTCACTTCAATTTTCTTTCTTCCTTTCACCCCTTATGTCTGACCTTGACTTCAACACCCCACTCAGAACCACATCCACTACCTGCACCACAATCCAAAGGGAGGTAACCCATGCCATGCAAGAGATATTTAAGGTGGTGATGGCAGAGGTGAAGTGCTGCCCCAATGACAAAAAGGAGTTGGAGGATGAGAAGAGGGACTTGTTAGTGTGGTGGCAGGTGAAACAGGTAAGTGACAGGTTGTGGAATGCAGGCCAGGTATTGACAGTCTGCAGGCAACTTTGCTCCAGGCAATTGCCAATGCACCGAAGGTCAGCAAGTGGCCTGAAACCAATGATGAACATTTCAAGGCCACTGTTGCCACTCAGAAGATGTGGCACTGGTGGCACCACCCAAGATGCAGCTGCTGCAAACACAGCAGTGACTCTGGCTGCCATGAACAGTTCACAGGTTCAGTGGAGATAGATGACAAGGCAAGCAGGGGGAAGGAGAGGTGGCAGAGAAAGCATTGAGGATGCCCATATTGGTGGTCATTCCATCAGTAAGCACAAGCATGGCAAGCATGCCCACAAAACAGAAGGTGAGTACCTGTGGCTTTCACAATACATACCCAATTGACAAACCTATTAAAGTATGATGAGGCAGAGAAGGCTGCACTGCCCAGGTGGGAAACCACACATGCAGATCTGTGTGAGTGGTGCATGGAGCACTGGTTACCATGCATCAGGCCTCCAGTCAGTGCATGCAGTGTGTGCAAGGCTGCTTGGCAGCATTGCAACAAGTCACACACCAAGTAACCAGTGGTGGCAAAGGTGGAGGTGGTGATGTGGGCACACCCAGGTAAGTATGTCCTCATGTAGATTTGATTGAGTAGCTAATGGATTTCGGAGTGCAAGAAGGTGAAGGGGAAACATGCCATGTCTCTCCTCAAACTGTTGTCTTCTGATGACAAAGAGGAGCTGCCCAGGCAGGGCAAAGGAAAGGGGAAAGTGGGGCTGTCAGGTGGTGCTTGCTAGGACCATGTCCACAAGCTGCAGGCAAAAGTGTGCACCATCCAGGTGCAGCTCTTGCAACTAGAGCAGGAAGTCAAGACACTTGTACAAGGTGCCAACAACTTGGAGTAGTGTAGTCACGTTCTTTGTAGCCTATAGTAGCACATGTAATATCACTTGTCAATACCCATCCACAAATTTGAACCAAATCCACAAAATCCATAAATGCAACTGGATTGCTGGGGTCTGGTACAAACAAACAGAGGGAATGAGTAACATAAGATGTCAATAAGAGAAAATGAGAGAAATAGCTTTGGGGCCCTTTGTGTTTGTTTTCTTTCTACTTCTTTTCTCAGCATTGGAACTCTAAAATGTGCAAATAGAAATGTGGAAATGCAAAATTAGTGTACAGTGCCCATTGCACAATAGAAAATGAATATGAGTACAGACAATTTAGGGCACCTAATAAGTGGAAAAGAGGATATTTTTTCTTTTTCTGATTTGTGAATTATTTGAAAGAGAGGACAAGGCATTATTGAGTGGGTATAGTGATATTTTCTGTGGTTTGCTGTTTGTTTGTTTTTTCTAAATATAATGGTTTGTTGCTTTCAATGAGAGATATAGTCTCTGGGCAAACACCAGGGTAAAACAGAGTGTCACTGGTGTAATCCTGGGGTGAAACCAAGCACTGGTTGAAACTCAGGATAAAACTGAGGTAAAGCAGGTTTGAGTATAGTAGTGTCAGCAAGAGCATTACTCATCCTGGTTGGCAAGACCAGATGGTTTCTTGACATCCTAAAGCAAGTTTTCTTCTCTTCCTGCCAGATTGTCCAGCTCTTCTTCATTTAAGCCAGTAAGATCTATAACAGACAGTGAAATGCACAAACATGGACAGTAAGGAATAATGTGAAAAGCTACATATCACAATTGTGAAATGGATCCGTCTAACTCAGCCAATAAATAGGATCTGCCTGTTACAATTCATGGCTATAGATGACACTCCCCTATCTTTTCCTCAATGATATCATCCCTCTCTGTCATTCTTCAGCCCTAGCAAGGGGGTCAACCCTCTGTCATCACTCACTATCATCCTTGTCCTCTGTTCTTGTCCTCTGTCCTTGTCCTAATCCTCATCCTTGTCCTTGTCTGTTGTCCTTGTCCTTGTCCTATGTCCTTGTCCTTGTCCTCATCCTTGTCCTTGTCCATTGTCCTCATCCTCATCCTCCATCCTTCTCATCATCCTCCATTCTCCTTGTCATCCTTTATTCCTCTTACTGTTCTCTGTTCTCTCCTGACATCATCATCCTACTATCCTTATCTGGATATCTCGTCCTGCCTTCCTTGTTTATCTTTCCCTAGGACTTACCTGGGATTCCCCCAGGACTTGTCACACTTCAAGGTCATCTAGATCTTCTTCTTTCATACAATCTTCCATTCCTTTCTTATATTAACTTCCTTTGCCCCTATACTTCCTTGATCTATCAGACCCTTTACACAAGGCTTATCTTCTTGTCATCTTGCTGACTCCTTATTCTCTGACACTCTCCGATATTCATCGTATCTTCCTTATCTTTTGTCATCTCATTTACTCATTGTTCTTAGACATTCTTCTCTGCTCTATTTGCTGTTAAAAGTCGATCCTGATCTCCTTGACAAAACTCCAGAACTCCAGAGTCAGTGTTCAGACAGAAGGAACATTGGCTTGACCTTATGTGGTGTGCCCTTGTCAAAGGCAAGTCCCCAGTATTTCAGAGGAATGGGAGTAAGATGGAGTAATAGAGGTCGAAGGTCAGATGGTCAGAGGTCAGAGGTCAGAGGGTCAAAGATTCGCAGCAAGGTGAGTCAAGGTTACAGAGCTGAGGGAGAGGATGGCAAGAGGAGGACCAAACAGGCGAAGGGGGGAAAATCAGAACTAGAATCGATATTCAAACTGAGGATACAGGAGTGGTGTACAGAGTTTATATACAAGACTAAGTGACAGTATTGGCAATTCCAGCAGAGGTCTGGAGGACCCACCTGTTGCAAGAGTGACATCGTTGGTAATTCCAGATCATGTCTGGTACCCCTATATGTTGGAGGTGAGACACGGCAGTGATGATAGCCCCTTGGTGTCAGCACCTGTCAGAATATTAC
>JBBPQO010000141.1:0-15835 GCA_038092535.1 Xerocomus subilludens | reverse complement strand
GGGGGTCAGGAGGGCCACCCGAAAGGGGGCCAAGAGGGTGGGTTGGGTCATTGTCATTACTAGGGTCATCATTGGGGTCGTCGATGAGTGCTCTAAGAGTTGGAGATCCAGCATGGAGGCCAGTAGATTTGAATGGGTTCAGAACTAGAGTATGGCAGGTGAAGAAGCTTCAGAAATGCTCTATGATTTCTTGGCCTCTTATACTACCTTCAATGGTACTGAGTGGGTTATGTGGAGGTGGCATAGAAGGTTAAGCACTAGGACATTGAGGATGATTACAAGTATTTATGACTTTTGAGTTCAAATATACTATTAAAATCAATCCTGATCTCCTGACAAAACTCTAGAACTCCAGAGTTAGTGTTCAGATAGAAGGGACATTGGTTTCACCTTATGTGGTGCACCTTGTCGAAGGCAAGTCCCTAGTATTTCAGAGGGATGGGCATAATGCAAAGGGTCAGAGGTCAGAGGTCAGAGGATCAGAGGTCAGAGGTCAGAGGGTTAAAGGTTCAAGCAAGGTGGATCAAGATTAATGAGCTGAGGAAGAGGACAACAAAAGGAGGACCAAACAGGCAAGGGGGGAAATCAGAACTAGAATTGATATTTGAACTGAGGGTACAGGAGCAGTGTTACACGAAACGTTTGCCAAGATCTGCTTACTCAACAACAACCTCTGGCAATACTCACGAAGAGACCGATGTTAGAGAAGTTAACTTTCAAGAGATGACAAGGAGGACAGAGATTCGAGTGTGGAACTCGACAGTGGTTGACTCAGGGGACTTGAGGGGTTGAGACTAGATACAATGCTTGTATTGCATAGATCAAGAATAGAGAAGTACAAAGGACGTGTGATGATATTTATGGGAAAGGTAAATGTGCATGGACCAAGAAGAGAAGAATTCTATGGAAGGACATGGAATACAATGGAATGTTAAGGAATACTGGCTGACATAACAGAGACAGCGGAGGAGGAGTAAGTCTGATCAAAGATGAAGAAGAGAGATAGTGTTACTGCAGGAAATAAGGATGAACCCTTTGATAGAATAGATCATCCCTTTCCATGAGTGACTAGGAGAATGATAAAGAAAGAGAAGAAGACAATGGAAAGAAGATAAAATTGTAACAAGCAGAGTTTAGAGTTTATATACAGAACAAAGTGACAGTATTGGCAATTCCAGCAGAAGTCCAGAGAACCCACCTGTCAAGAGAATGACAACATTGGCAATTCCAGATCATGTCTGGTAGCCCCTACATGTTGGAGGTGAGACACAGCAGTGATAATAGCCCCTTGGTGTCAGCACCTGTCAGAATATTACAAATGGTCAAATGAAATATCAAAGATAGTCAAATGGTAAATAAACACGTGCGAGTCCAGTGACTCAGAATGGTCTTATAAGCAAGAATGCTTCAGAGATAGTGGAAACAGAAGACCAGAGGTATGGAGTTAAACTTAGCAAAAATCATGGATATAACAATGACAATCATGAGGCTTGAAACAACTTCATTGCCTTTTGTACTGCATTTATTGCACATAGATGTGCTGTTCTCAGTACTGGAGTAGCAACCTAGGCTGAGAACAATAACTTTTAGTTTGTAGTACCCAATAAATCTCATTATGCCTAGTAAAATGTTCATATCTGAGCAATCTTATTCACACTGGTACTGATAAGTGATCTACACAATGCATGCACCTTACTGATTTCTAATATCAATACCTGAGACCATCCACATCTCCAATCAATAAAAAGTGTTTGCCTACCACATATAATTTGCTTGTCTTTGTTGACACCTATTTCATTTCAGTGGTTTTGCAAATGCAAAAGCAGCTATTTAGTTCTCTAGTTTAGATTCAGACTTCATAAACTGAATTTTGATAGCCCTAGACTTATAGAGATCCAAAAGAACCAACAAGGAATATCTTGCTAGATGAGCCAAGTACAAGGTGATAGTATGAGGTAAGACTAGTGTGAGGGAATTGTCAATAGATATCATAGACATATCTCCATCATAATGCTGAAGGGGCACTAAAATTTGTTATCCTCTACTTGGGCCTGAAAAACTGGATTACAATTTTTCCAATGAACATAATATTGAGCTAACAACCTGCTTTCCAGCTTTCCAAACTAGTTTCACTATAAAACCATCCACCTGAATATGAATGATTTAGCATAAGCTTCATTTCATTGAACTCAAATATGGAGTTTTTTTACTTCAAAAAAGAATAATGCTGTCTGACCAATTACATATCATATATATCCTAGTTGCTGGATTCTGCAGAGGTGGTCACTTATTTAATTCTGATTGCATAATTTAATAGAGCCCTGTTTGTTAATGCCACTTTAGAAAAATATATAACAAACCAAGCATATAGAGGAATACTAAAGATGCTTTGCTGCTTAGTTCTAGTACTTCTAATAATTTCCAATACAAAGCCACCTGCTATTTTTTTTCTAAACAAACAATCTCAACTTTCCTCAGAGCTTTACAAATAGTCACTTGTAGCTTTATGTGAAATAATGGTATATCACAGTGGACATAGGCCAATCTAGTGTTTTCTACCCTTGAAAAAGCCATTCCTATTTAAAAAGCATCTTTTTATATTTTTCCACTCAAAACCACTATTATTCCAAAGTCTATTGTATTAATGGCTTTAGATTCCAACTTGTTGATAATGAAGAAACCAGCTATTTGAACACCAATAGACTAATATTAAAATAATTCAGGATGCTATCATTTCCAACCATTGCTCAACTTGTATGTTATTTGATAATAAGAGTTAGAGATGAAATCATTTTAACAGTGGTTTATTAATGTTCAAGTAGCTGGAGTTTCCATCACCAACTGATGAGCAATGACTGGCTCTATTTTCTTAAATACTTTAATATGATATTATATAATAATCAGTTAGACTGTTCTAACAGACGGATAAAGGCTCTTGCATTTTAGCATTATTTATAAATCATTGGACTGATATCCTATCTAATTATTATAGCATCAAGATATAATAATTTAAAATAATATAAAGATTTGATAACCTCTCTAACTAATATGATGTCTCAATATTGAACAGATTTGTATTTTAACATTCATAAATCATTGAACTGACATTCTACCAGCATTATATTTATTCTTTAAATATAAATTTTAATACTTTAAATATAATATATGGATAATTTTGATTTTGATTTATTTTCTATTATAATAAATAGAATAAAAGCTGAAATATATTTATTATAACTATAAAATAGTATTTCTTAAAAAATATAAATACCACAAAGTATGTAATACATTTTGTTCAATAGTTTTAAGACATGCAAATCATTATCTTTAATAGTAAATTCAAGTTTATTATAAAAAAATAAAACTCTTTCAGTCTTTATAAATAAAATAAAAATTCTTGAAATTTATAATGTACTCTACTTTCTTTATTTACTGATATTTTTGAAACTTTTCACTTTTCTTGATTTTGATTTTAATTTTATAATATATAATTAACTGATAGATAGAGTAATTACATATATAAAAGACTTGCTAATAATTCATAATAATTCAATATTATATGTTATTGATAGTCAATTTATAGTTATAATACTCTGCTTTACTTGATAATATCAATATATTACTAAAATATATATTAGTATTGGTGAAATTGCTATTTATAATCAAAATCAAGATAAATAATTAAAAACTAAAAATCAATCAAAAATTAAATTCTAAATTAAAATGAAATATATATAAAAATACTTAACCTAATTAATTTGATAGATAGAATTTCATATGAGGCCAAAATATAGTGATTTCATTTGTTATATAATCATACTAAGAAAATGTGGTATTTCAAAGTTTATAGTTATAGAAACATGAAGATTATGTATCAATGAATGGCCAAGTCGATCAAAGTCTTAAGGCTGGCCAATAAATATTTGGATCTATAGTATTAAAATTGTCAATTTGATATTAGTAGTTAGTGAATTTGATTAGAAACAATAAACTTACCATTTCTTGAAGGTTTTGTTCATAACTATTGAAGGAGAATAATAGTAAAAGATAGTTGATAATATAGTATTTACTAAACTAACATAGTAGGATTTCACATCACTATCATAAAGATTGAAGACTTGAACTGAACTTTGGAAATCATTTGTGCAATTCCTATTAAACAAGGCAGTTGATGGATGAATCTGCAGGTTTTGAATTCAGGATATAATAGCAAAGCTAGATGCAGGTGCAGGTGCACTGGAAATGAGAGTGGTCTCCTATTGTAAGGAAAGAAAGGCGAATGGATGGTTTCACAAAGCTAAGGATTTGAATTCAAAGTTTCTGCCAACATTTGATTTCATGGTGGATGAGAAAGTAATGGAAGTGATTCCTTAAAATATCCCATTAGTCATTTTGCTTAATGTTTGCTTCATAGTGTATGATACATAAAATCAAACATCACCAAAATATGCTAGCCTTCATTGCTTTATCTTTACATCCTCTAAGGTAGTATTCAAGAATTTACTAACCTCATCTTTTCAAAAGATGTTTCATGGATTAACATGTTATGCAATGGAATATTTCTAATATAACAGATATTATTCAGACGTCTTCCAATCAATAATACCTATGACATTATTATTACACATAAGAATATTAAAGCTGTTCAAATATCTGTAGGTGAACACTATTTTCTTTCTAAGTTTTATAACAATCACTTGGATCATTTTCTTTGGAGAAAAACTGACATCCATTACATCCTTCATTATTGAGTCAATTTTGAAATTAAACAAGGAAATCTGAAGATGATATATGAATAATATTTTTGATATGATGGTAGTACAGGCTCATACAAACATCTCCAATAACTCTAATTTCCACTATAGTATTTTCGACAACTACTTGGTAATTAAATATTTGCTTTACAAACATAAACCAAAAAATATTGCTAAATTTCATAGCTGCTAACATAAATCTTGATTGCACATTCCTTGCTACTTGTAATGAATGAATTTCCATTCTTTCTTTTAACCTAACATATATCTTATAGACTGGAATTTCTATAAGCATTGTGTCAGCAGAATCTGAAGTGATGTAGGAATGAACTATAAGCTTAGAAAAGGAAATAATCTGTTGCAGACCACCAATATATTGCTTGGAGAGATGATTTGATTTTACAATCCATCTTTTAATATTGATCTTGATTATAAATCATGTTCTTTTTTTCACATTGGGAAAACTTCTGAATGGCTTCACTAAAGATGGCTACCAATTTACCAAGCATATTAAGACAAGCAATAACAAGATAAATGTCATGAAGAAGATGGACAGTGATGCCATATGTTTTCTTCAATATGATGTTAAACATGTACTGAATATAATATCAAATACGTGTCAAATATAAATCAAATATAACATCAAATATGAGTTGAATATAAGTTAAGCATGAGTTGAGCATGTATTGAATATAGTATTGGATATCTGTTGAATATCCATCAAATATAGTGTCAAATATGTGTTAAATATGATGTTAAATATATTAAATATTCAATGCATATTTGACATATATTTGATATCAAATACACTGAACATACAACTCACTATGATTACTTTGACATCTAACAAGCAACTTTACAACAGAAAAAACTGGCCATCTTCATTTTTATAAACAATTATTTGTCAAGCTTCTCAGGCACTTTAACCTTATAATTGGTCTATACAAATTTGTAAAAAGCTACAAGACCAAGTTCAAGCAGTTTTGACTGTTACTAACTTGCTTTCTAGAATATATTTGTGTGGTGTGCAATAAATAGCTGTATAAATGTATAATATAAGAGCATACTTGTCTCTAGTATTACATACTATAATTAACTAAATAATTTATATCTTTTTATTTCTTCAAATTTTAAGACATTAAGAAATAGCAATAGCCACAATTAATATTAATAAACTAATAAAATTTATTAAACTTTAAATACTTTTAAATTAATATATTATAATAAAAATTCTAATAAAAAATATAGTTTTAATATAATATAATGAATTATATCTATTTATATTTATCAAGTATATCTCTTCAATAGATACTATATTCTTTTTGCAGCTATATATTTTCAATGGTCATCAATACTCAAATAGATATAATTAATTATATTATATTTTTATTAGAGTTTTATTAGAGTTTTTATTATGATATATTAATTTAAAAGTATTTAAGGTTTTAATAATTTTTATTAGTTTATTAATATTAATTATAACTATTGCTATTTTTAAATATCTTAGAATTTAAAGAAATAGAAATAAATAAATCTTTTAGTTAATTATAGTATGTAATACTAGAGACAAGTATACAAAATATAGTCAAAAAGTATACAAAGTGATCATTTTATCAAGTATATTTCTTCAATAGATACTATTTTTTTTTTGCAGTCATATATTTTTGATGGTTATCAATACTCAAAGAATATGAAGTTCTTCAGTACTATGATACTGCTATGTGCCATAATAGGAACTTTATATCCTGGTGTAGTGATTGATGAGGGTATAAATTTGGAATCCATTGTATTCCTTCCAATTGAACACATTGGCATCCTTTTGTCCTGGTGCCCTGCCAGGATAAGCAGTCTGGGCATGTTGCTCATGTCTTTGCTTGTCCATGGGTGACTTTTTTTCAAGAATGGTTAAACATGCTTGGATCCACTATGCAAAAAACTCTCTTTATATTTCTTTCTTTTTCTGGCCACTTTCCTTGATAGGTGGTGGAATGATACAAGTAGGACCTGAGGAAACACTGGTAGAAGTAGAGGAGTAACTAGATGCTTCAATGACACTTGCAAGAAGTTCTGGGGTAGGATAGCAGGACCAGTTGATCCACTTAGCATTTTCCACACTTGCTGGCATGCATTCAAAGATTGGTCAATGTGCTGCTCATGAAACTTGTTATAAGTGCTCTAGCAGATGTAAATGGACACCTGCAAATCACAAAGAAGTTGAATGTATGTATGTCATATGTAATACTATCTCCCATGAGCAGATGCTTTGCTGCCAAAATAACAGCATTCTTTGTTTGATATGGACTCCAATATCTTGTATTAAGAAGAACAGGCCTAACAATGATATTTGGATGACACCTGACCAGGAGGACCCTGAGTATCTGATAGAGGAAGTTGTTGAGTTCCAACCACTTTGAAAGAAGAGAGAGGCATAGATAGAGTGAATGTCCTTTTGGATTCAACAATGGGTATTGTCTGCTAGTTATGGTGAAGACACAAGAACAGCAGCCCAAATATGCAGTGTGTTTCAGAGGACATAGGCACTCCAACATCAAATATAATGTTCCCAAGTTCTGGAGAAGGTTGTCCACTCCATTTTCCAGTGGAAAGATTGAGGAAGGTACATCTGCTGTATTGGAGAAAATGAACATCCTGACAAAAAGTCCAAGAATGTATACATTGATGTGCTGAGGGGGGCAAAGTTGAACATGGGAGGATAATATGTGAAGCAAGCCAGCTGGTACTTATCAAGTGTCAAATAAACATTTATTGGAAGAAGACCATGAGAGAGATTGACAGGATGGGGCATAGAGAGGACACTTGTCAGTGTAAATACTGATGTGTTAGGCTGCAAGATCTTGGGTAGTTGGCAAAGGGTGGGGAGCTCATTAGCATAAATACTAATGAGCTGTAGTGACAAGTTGAAATGGCAGGAAGGAGCTTGTTAGTGTAAACACCAATGGGTTGGGGTGCAAGATCTTGGGTAGTCAGCAAGAGATGAGGAGCTCATTAGCATAAACATTGATGAGCTGTAGCAACAAGTTGGGATGGCAGGAAAACTCAACAGTGTGAACACCAAAGAGTTGTAAATAAAGTAAAGATCTAAGAACAAGTGGACAACATGTCTTGACTGAGTAAATGCATGGTTTCCCATCCAATATTGGCAATGTCCAGTGCCATGACCAAGAACAATTGACTTGGAGGCATTGATAGGGATGAGATACTACCCATGGTAAACCACAAGCAGTGGGGGGGGAACTGTCCACAGCAAGCTGTAAATAGTGAGAAGAAAGACACTCCTCAATATTCAACACTGAGGAGTGAGATCTAGAGGAAAGAGGAATAATGCAATTACAAGATCGTGAGTCAATGGCATGCATGTGCATGTACTTATCTAATGCAGCTCTTTTCAGCAAATTGTCATCCATGCCCACTCAAGACTAAGTACCCTCCTCACTCCTTAGTGTTGAACACTGAAGAATGTCTTTCTCCTCACTGTCTATGGTTTAATGTGGGCAGTTCCCCCTCCTCACTGCCTATGGTTTACTGCTGGTAGTGTCTCTCAATCTTAACCTTATTTGTGGTGACAATGACTGTTTCTTCCTCTCAGATCATCTGTGGTTCACTGTAGACAGTTTCTTCTTACTGCCTATGGTTGACTGTGGGCAGACATTGACTATTTCTTTCTTCTTAGGTCATCTGGTTTACTACCTGCACTCAGCTCAAGCCATTCATGTGCTTGTCTAGGTAGAAATCATATTATATTCAAGTATTTGGTTTACTAATGATATGTGGTTGCTAAAATGAAGTAGGTTTACCAAAGTCTTGCCATTGCCAAGGTATTGCCAAGGTCACAATCTTCTTGGCTAGCTACTTCACTGAAGCATGATCAATATCAGATAAAGCTTGATTGTTCTTCCTTGACATCTATTTCCCATGTAATCATATAATTGTTTCAACTCAAGTAGAATTCAGCAACCATTTCCTGATTGCTATTCCCAATTGTTATGGAAGCTGCTGCAGCCACTTTACTTAAATTTGCCTCTACTATATTGCAGTTACTTTTGCAAATCACCTGTGACCATTTGAGCATGCCATCATTTGAAGCCTCATCAAAACCTATCTCAGCCTTTGTTGAATCCAGTCTGCCTTCTCCAGTTCTGTCATTTTCTTTGCATGTTGACTCAGTATTGAATCCAATGGTCATACTTTGCTCTTGTGAAGATTTATTTATCCTCCTCACTAAAACATCTTCATTGCATTCTGGGCCCCTGCGTTGCCCTATACCAGCTGTGCCAGTGGTCATCAGGGCCATCACCTTGCAACACCCTGTCCCTGAAGCCTCCTGATTACCATTGGCAGTCATTGAGGATGAGGACAATGCTATATTGGACTTGTCACTAATGTCTTTAGAGTCTCTGGGCAACAAAATACCAAAGCCTGATGGAGAACCCAGAAGACCTGGAAGGGGTGGTTATAGCTTGGAAGCCCAGCTAACCTTGACTGCTGAGACCACAGAACATGCAGAGCTTGTTGTTGAAGCATTGCTCCACAGGAGTAAGCTTGCTGTTGATGCCTAGCTTAGATATGAGGTCAGACTGATTTGAAGTAGTGGAGGAGGTGGTAGCCTTTTTCTTGAATTCTTTTGAATCCTTAGGTGACTTGCCACCAAAGTTGCTTGGAGTGGCTGCTGGAGTTTTGTTGGAGGTTTTGTTGGAGGGTAATTTGGCAGATGGTTTGAAGGTGTGGATCAACTGGTGCAATAATTCAGACTTATGCTCCCAATAGCAAGTCTCAATGGCATAAGCAAGGATACAAAGTTCAGAGAGTGAAGGAGGCTTGCCAGTATATGAGATCTCATTCTTGATATGATCTGGTTGACTGTTGTAGAAGTGATTCCACAGGGTGCCTTCTCCATAAACTTGGACTTGCAAAGCAATCCAATTAGACTCAACTATATACTTGTTAATCCACTAACAATTCTTCATTGACAAGTGATCCAGCTGATGTTTTGCATTGCCAATAAGGTTGTGTGGACTAAAATTCACCTGGAGTTTGAGAACAAATTCCTGAAAGTTATCCATTCAGAGAAGACAGCAGTTAGGATCTTCTATTACAAGAAGGTCTGGCTCAAACTATTCAAGAGTGGTGCCCTTGAGGTAAGACTGCACAAAAGTGACTTTAGCATGGTCCATGGAGAAAGCTCTAGGGCAATCCTGGAAATTCAGCTTGCACTACACAAGAAAAGACCAGAGTTTGCAGAAGTCTGATCTATCAAACTAGTCTGGTTCTTGGACTTTAGTGTGCTGGCTGGATTTGGGTAGATGTTGAGAGGAGCAAGCAACACTTTGAATAGTGTCCATGAGGTATGTGAGAGTGCTTCATGGGACTACCTCATCTCCAAGGTCAGAGAAGGGGTCATTTCCAGGAAGACTGGGATCATCATCAGAAGATTCATTTCCTGAATCACCTAGACCACCTGGAGGAGGAGGGTCTGAAGGACTGCATAGAAGGGGGTGATTATAGGGATGGATAGGAGTATGGGTTGATTCCTTGTTTGGTTTGTCAACAAGTGCTCTTGGAGTAGGAGATTCAGGATGGGGGCCAGTAGATATGGACACATTCTGAACTGGTTTGCATTGAGCAGTGAAGCTTCAGAAGTGTTTAATGACTTCTGGTGCTTGAATGCTGCTTCCATAGTTATTGAGTAGGTTATGTGGTGATGAGGAAGAGGGTTGAGCACTAGGATATTGAGGATGAGTACAAGTTCCTATGGCAAAATTTTAACATGCTAGAGTTTGAATATACAATTAAAGAAAGAACTGATCTCCAGGTGAAACTTTGGAATGCTGGAATTAGTGACTGAACTGAAGGGATGCTGGCTTTGCATTATGTGGTGCACCCTTGTCAAAATCCTGTCCCAAGTATTTCAGAGGGTCAAGAAGTGGGTCAGAGGTCAGAGGTTGGAGCATTGGAGATTTGAGCAGAAAGTGAGAAGAAAGAAAGGGCTAAGGGCAAGTGAGATGAGAGGAGGGGGTCAGACTGAGGCTAAGAGGCAGGAAATGGTTAGAAGTAAAATTGATATTCAAACTGAAGTTACAGGAGCAGGATACAGAGTTTATATACAGAACAAAGTGACAGTATTGGCAATCCCATTGAAACTCCAAAGGACCCACCTGTCATGGAATGACAGCATTGGTAATTCCAGAGCATTTCCAGGAGACCTTACATGTCAGAGGTGAGACAAGACAGTGGTAGCTACTGATGCAGCCCCTAATAAGCAACTTCTCTATGCCTATTCATGTGTGTTCACTCTTCTCAGCCCCTCAGCCCAAGATGTCCTCAGTCTTCCCAGAGTTGAACTCTTGGAAGAACTTGGGTGCTATGAACATCAATTACAATGTTCTTAATAACAATATTCTCAATCAAAAGACAGACAGCATGCATGTGTTCATCCCCAAGACAACAATCATGACAGTGATTCTGACATCAGATATGAGACACCAAAGGGTGAACCAGATGTTGATATAGTGAGTACTTTCATTTGGCTACAATGCACACTGACTTTGTTCCAGGAGTGGACACAATCTAGGGTTCATTTCAAAGAAGTTGATTATTCATCAGAGCTGCAAGAGCACCTCCAAAAATCAGGGAATGCACCTGTGAGAGCTGTCAAATAGAATCAAGAGCTTACAGTTAGTTGATCAAAAACTGCACCCTCAACTCTATCTATGCTACACATAGGCTATGAATGGTAATCTGCAGAAAGTTTATGCAGAGCAGAAAAGGGTGTTTGAAAACTTCCAACAGGAAGTTGGGGAGTGGAATTGGAAAGATTGCACAAAGGTGCAGAGAGGATTAAGAGTATGCAGAGTTTGTTGAGGAATAGAGAGGGTAAGTGCTCATTATTTGCAGGATCAGCAAGAAGCAATTGCAACAATGAGAACAGAACTCAAAGCTGAGCACCAGAGAATGAAGGAAGAGAAGGAAAGAATAAGGGTGAGTCATCCATTATGATGGTAGTAGTTCATTTAAACTCTTGAACTCCAAATGTAGGTGCAAAAAGAGAATAAATTTTCTGCAATGAGAAAGGCATATGAATGAGCAACTGAGGTCAATATATACAGCTTGTTGAGTCTATGGTATAGAGAAATCAACCTGCCTTGACAGCAACAATGACACCAGACATGGCACCTGGTACTGCAGGAAAGAATATCTTGCAAGGGCATGGGATTCTGCAAATACAGAGCAAAATGGATTATTTGCCAAAACATGCCAATATTGCCTAAGAAGTCACCAAACAGAAGAGCCAAAATATCAAAGGGAGTGATGGTGCTCACCCATTTAATAGTATTCTAACATTTGAGTCAAAATGCACAAAGTAAGATATACAGGCACACAGTTCTGATAATAATGTTGATCCACAAATGTGAGGTCAGTGCAACAACATACCTTAGGTGATGGCTACTCTGGGAATAAAGGTATATCATATGTATGTAAGTGTGCAGTTCTGACAATAATCCACATGAATGTTTTTCATGCCTAGACTTTAATTTTTCGTTCAGTACTACCATTACTGCCATTAAGGTTGTAATTTTATTGGTAGTGGCATAAATGCCACTCTAACTTTCTGCCAGTGCATGATTTGGGAAGAAAAGAAAAGAAATTTCACCAAATGGCTGCCTAAGTAGTGTGTGGCATTTTCTTGTGGCATGTGTGTCTTGCCCAAGTGGAATTACAGCCAGGTGCATTGTCAGTAACAATTTCACTGAGAGGACTCCACTAGCAGAGGATATCCTCAAAAATAAAGGATGTCAGAGCAGACATGTTTTCCAAACACAACATGCAAAACTCTGGATATGTGGACATTGCACAATGTGCCTGCATGATGCAGTGGAATCTGCCAGAATGTGGCATCAGCATTATGTCAATATACACCTTGTATAGCAGGCTAATGATTATTGGAACAGTTGGTGGAATATGCAGTCATTGAGTTTGATGGGTTTGACACTCATGGCAGGTGTGGATATACCATTTGACGTCTTCTATTAGCAGGGGCAACCAAAAGCATAACAGGAGGTGGGTTCAAACATTGTAGGCACCTTTGTGCCCCAGGTCATCATGGGCCTGCTTAATGAGTCCAAAACAATGATCCTCTGTGATGACCAGTTGACAACAATCGTAAGGTTTGCAATGCCAAAGGTTGCTGTTGAGGATGAAGAAATGTGTGGCAGAAGTGATGAAAGACTCAAAAGCTTGATTGAATAAGCCTTCTGGGCATTGGCAGGTTTTGAGAAATGTACAGATCTGTTGGAGTTTAGCATTGCAAGCAATCACTTTAGATGAATGTGGGATTGGAGGTGTGGTGGGCACTTCATTTTGTGTATGCATTACCTGCATATACAGTGAGGTGCAAAACTATTACAATGTTTGGTACTTTTGGAGTATACATGGTGTAGTAATGGAGGGTTTCGCTTAGGGTTGGTGGGGGCGTGGGAGCTACTAGCCCTTGGCTACACTTTGGTTCCTGGTTCATGTGATTTGGCTCAGAGGCTATGGAGATATGGCCATTTTAATCCAGAGACATCATTGTAACAGTTTTGCACCTTTTAATATCAGCACTGCAGGAAATAAGGATGAACCCTTTGGTAGAATAGGTTGTCCCTCTCCATGAGTGACTAGGAGAATGATAAAGAAAGAGAAGAAGACGATGGGAAGGAGATAAAATTGTAACATTGACTGTCATTGGCAGACATTTGGCCCTTTTGGAGCTGTGTGGGGCCAAGCATGTGGCACCCTGCAAAATGAGCTTTAGTTTGTCTGTTCCTATGGTCCAGGGATGTCTGTGAAAGAGATGTCAGGCCTGAATCCCTGCTAAGTAATCTGAGATTGCCAAGCCTAAGTAAGAACCAGCACAACTGGATAGAAATGCAAGAAGCAAATTGCATGACACTGGACAGCACTTGTTCTCCAAAATGTGATTGATATCACAATAAATGTGGAAAACTAAGAGGCCAGTGCCATAGAGCTCCTTGTGCTGTCCACCCAAGAAGCACCCATGACCTCAAGTATATGATTGAGTGCATTCTCCAAGATGATGGCTGGTGATGAATTTGCATTGGGATATGGAGAAAGGCTATAATGGAACCACAAACATAACTGGTCTTTGGCTAGACAGTGCAGTTGGTTTGGGGCTGGTAGGGGGTGTAGATTGGACTGATATGGGTGTGGCCTATTTGCAGCAGTAGGCTCGAGGGACTGGATGGTCAGGAAAGGGAGGGAGGAGTTGAAACAAAATAAAAAAGACTCAAGCATCCTGGAGGATGCAGATGAGGAGCTCATCCTTGAAGCTGGCCTCTGCTCAGACTCACTTAGCTTCTGCTTGCCTAATGTGAAGGAGGTTGAGGATGTGGGAGGCTAAGATCAAGTATTTCCCTTCTCTGAGCTCTCTGAGTTCTCATGCTGAGAGGGGGTCAGTGGCATCTGTGAGAAAGTCATGCAGGTGCTCAGGTAGCAAAATGGGTGGTAAGAGGTAGTCAGGGGATCCATAAATTCCTCTGGATGGACCATCTGCTATATTTTCCTCACTGGGAATATAGTGTGGGTAGACACCAAGGACATGGTCAGATGATTCAAGGAAGGAGTGGATGCATTTAAATATCACATTAATGGCTTGATTATGGTACCTCCTGACTCACCAGCTGTCAATGATGCTTGTATTGTTGCCATAGACAAGAATATTTTCTTGCTTGTTGAGGAAAGCATTGAGAGTGTAGACCAGGAGTTCAAAGCCCATGGCTTCTGCCCATCCAATATCTTCTGACCCTCAGGGTGTGGACCAGCCAGAACAGAGCTGCCAGGCTTGCCAGTGCTTTCTGATAACAATGCCAATTCCAAGGCCAGAACTGGCATCTGAGTAGGGTTGAGGGTTGAGAAATGGGAAAAAGAGAATGATAGGTCCTACAACAGCACCTGAGATGATGTGGTCCTGCCACCAGCTAAGGTCACCTTCCATCCTTTTATCTGGGCAATCTGGCATGTACTTGTGCTCTGCACACATTGCTAACATGCTTTCTAGCCCCATTAGGTAGGCCCTCCCTTACGGCAGAACAGAGGCTGTATGCAGAAGTTTGCTGTACAACTCTTGCAGGTGTTTGAGGTTGTGCCTGGGTCTTTCCAGCCAATCCTTGATCACACTGGCATACCTACTGGCTTTCTCTGGACTGAGGCTTACTGTCTGTCATTCCAGGTTCCAGACAAAACCAATATAAATGGATGATAATGCAAAAGGCTGATCTATGGAGGTTTTCCACAGGATGCCAAGCTCTTGTGAGATGATGTCAATGTCCTTCATATTGTAATAGAAGTCAGTGTCTTCAGCCAAACATGGGGAATTGAGGACCAGATCCTTGATGGGGAAAGTACAATCCTCACTGAATTCCTCTCTGGAGCCATTAGAGAGGGGCCACTCACTGAACCAGATGCAGGACCCTGCATGTCTGATGCTTATGCTTTGGATGTCATCATGCCAACCCTGACATGCCATGCTGTAGTCTGCTAAATGCACACAAGGAATTCTGAAGAAAATATGGTCATCAATCCACTTATCAAGCAGGCCAATGCCATTAGCCCACAAAATCTTTGCCCCTCCATTTGCAATCTGACTGTAGGCCCCACATGAGGGGGAAGCACCAAAGGCAACACATGTGTTGACACAGCCCTGTGTGTCAGAAATCCTAATGACCACTGCTGGCCATTATGAGGGGTGGAGGGACACTATGCAATAAGCTTCTGCTATGTCCTGGATTGCCACCTGTGAACCTGGAAGAAGCGCCTAGCAATTAGGAGGAAAATGGTGGAGAATTTTCCCCACATGCATGGGAAAAGATCAGTGTTGATAGCACTGTTAATGGATGGATTGGGAAAATGCAATGATGGCATGATTGGAAAGGAGAAGTTCTGTATGAGTCTACAGTGACTCACAAAATTGTCCCAATGTTTTGCACATTTTGATTGTTTATGGAATATATCTAGAACACAAACAGATATAAACAAAGTGTTGGTGTATGAATGGAGCTACCCAC
>JBBPQO010000140.1:0-15851 GCA_038092535.1 Xerocomus subilludens | reverse complement strand
AGCCCCTTGGTGTCAGCACCTGTCAGAATAATACAAACGGTCAAACGAGATATCAAAGGTAGTCAAATGATGAATAAACACGTGCGAGTCCGATGACTCAGAATGGGCTCGTAAGCAAAAACGCTCCGGAGATAGTAAGAACATAGACCGGAGGCATGGAGTTGGACTTAGCGAAAATCATGGATGTGACACAATGGATGAGTCTGCTCATTGGTCCAAGGTTTCAACACCTTCTCAGACAGTGCTTTTGCTGCAGTGCAAGTCTGTGCTCAAGAAGCCATACTGCTCATATCAATCATTGTGATATTTGTCAAGGAGTTGGGTAAACCTCTGGCCTTAGATCACACCAATAAACAAGGATCATCCTTGATTGATGTTCAAAATAAAGAAAGGCATAAGGGTGTCTTCATGGCAGCCCTCAGCCTTATATACTACTATATGAAACATACATATGTCATACATACATAGTAATAAAAGTCACACATGATTTAATTAATCATGCATGATGCACATTCTAGAATAGGGGCTACTGCCCATAAATTGGATGAGCCCTTACATCTCACCTATGATTGTGAGTCCAAGCTTAAATGAAATAAGGAAGCATACCAATAAGACCCTTCATCTGATTTGTCCACTAGAGACCATTGATGGTCAATCCAGCACTTGGTTGGTCCAACCACTTGATTTGCTTGTTATATCAAGTCCTTAAACTACATGGATTTAGTTTGTTAAGGCCCTTATTTAATAGAATCATCTTATGCAGTATGTGCTGAGTTACAGCAACAAAAATCTGGGGCTTTGCAAGCCACTGTGTGTTGGACTTGACATCATTCTCAAATGATACAGGGCTAATTCTTGATAGATGTTCTTCTTTGTAGCATTGAGCTGGACCCTCATTCAGCCATCTTCTCACACATCCTGAGTAGAGTCCAAAAAGAGCTTGATGTTCTTGCTTGGGTTATCCTGGCACCAGTCAAATCAGTATGATGAGCATGGGCTTTCTTCCAGAAAATCTTAATGGCCCTACTTGCTGAAGGTGGGGGGGCAGTAGGGGCAGATTTGGTGTGCTGAGGCTCCATTATATAGGTGGAGTGAGTGTAGCACCCACAATAAAGGATAAGATCATTCTTTGTCAGAGATTCAGAACCTGAATATACAGCAACATGGCAAAGTTCATTGGAGATTCAGGACATCAATTTGGGCCATTCATTTGTCACATGCCCTTGTTCTCAGCTAAGATAATTCACAACTTTCACCAGGCTCCTTCCCACCACTGCTGAAGTGGTTAAGGCAATCTACTAGGGCATAGTGGATAATTCATGGCTGTGTAGTATTTGAAACCCAGAACAACCTTAATTCTTGACCACTCCAGCAGTGGCTGGAAGATAACATTGGTAAACTTTGTCAGCCACACCAGTCTGACCTTGTTCCGTTTAGCAGTCTTTGAAAATTTGGAATGAAACCTATGTATTTTAAGAGATCTTGTAGATGACATGATAGATACAATCAGAGTTTAGCCATGACACATCATTGATTATTGATTGTATTGATCTTCAAGTTGCTGTCTTCTATCAATAACTATTGACTCAGAGTGCATAGACAAAGTCCTTGAAGCACTGCAGCAGGCAAGGCTCTCTGTGCCAGACTTTATATCTTCCATCCTGTCCCTTGATCAATACAAGCAACATAACATTGTTCTTCATCTTCAGTCATGTGGCAGCAAACTGTGTGAGGATCTCAACCATCTCCTTGGCAACTGCAGCTCAAGTTGGACATATGTGCAGCATGTAATGACTCTACAGCACTCTATGTGAAAGAGATCAGCAAAGCATTAGCAAAAAAGCACCAGCTTACATTTCAATGTATCATGCACATCTCTTAGTTAGCTCAAAAAGTTTTTGGTCGAAGAAATGGGAAGAAGAATGGAACATGATGCCCTAAACCTTTGAAAACTCCTTGGGGCCTTATTGAATGCATGAAACATGCACAAACATTTTGACAAAGATGGTGATCAAATAATGGCAGGAGGTAGAGATTTCTGTGACAAGGACAACTTGGAGGATACCTATTGGCCAGAATTAGGCAAAAGTGATCTTGATGGTCCCATCATCAGTCCACAATGAACAAAGACAGCAGAGTTGGAAGGGGCAACTCAGAATCAGACAGTGCTGAGAGAATCACTGATACTGCTGGTTCACTTGTTTTATGGATCACATTCATGGGTGTGCAATAATGACTATGATCAACACAGAAGAGAATCATCATGATGAGCATCTTCATGCACAGCACAAACAGAAAATAAAATGGCTTACAAAGTCTTGTTGGAATATCCCTTCAGTCAGCACATACACCTCAGAGGGTCATGCAGACCCTTGCACAGATGGGAATCTCCATCACAATTGACACCATACATATGGCTATTCAGTCATTGTTGACTGAGTCTCTTTAGGCAGTTCAAGAATTGGGCAATACACTGTTGGCTTTGTATGCTTATAACAACTTTGACATGGACCTAAAATCAACAAAGCATACAGTAGAGAAATCCAACAAAAGTCTGAAACACCTTATCTCTGGTCTTGTATTTCTGCTTATACACAGTGTCATACAGCAGGACCTGCACTGCTTCCAAAATCTCCAGGAGTCAGACAATATGGGCACTCCAATGGCACCAAAGAACTGGGAGAACCTGCTCTCACTTCACTGTGAATCTGACTAGCCAAATAAAGCTGGACTTGGCCACAGAGACTGTTATAATTCTTGGAAATTCCTATCCAATCTCATCCACTTTGGCCCTTGGTACTTCTCACAATTCCAAGTGTATCCACATGAACCTGAGGCAATGAAGGCAATACTGGTTGTCAAGACACCGATCCTGGCTGCATAGGCTATGGATCTTACCAACTTGACAGTCACAGGGAGCATCAACTCTGTGGTTCACTTGCTCCAACAGGGGGGCATTGTAAATCCTAATGCAGATGATGACACTGAGATGCCAGATGTCTTATAGTACATTGTACTCTTCCATGGAGATCTTGGAACATGCAAACAGCTTGGCAATGCTATTCAACTGAGAGATCCCCATGGAGTTGCATGCAGCATGTCATCTTCATTTCTAGTTTCTTCCACTTGAGGATGGCATGTGCCAATGCACTTTGGCAAACATTTATCCAACCATCTGCTGCATGAGGAGATGAGACAAGTCTCATGCATGATGTAGGGATTTTATGGCCACATGAGATGGGGATCTATGGATCAAAACCTGGGTTTCAGAGGATGGCATGGCAGCAGAAAGGTCCACTTCAGTTGCTACTGCTAACCCTTCTGTAGCCCCACATTTGACATTGGATATCTGGTCTGTTGCTGATGCAACTGAAGTTGACATAGTAATCAACTTTGAGCCACTGTCTTTCATGGCTTTGATCTCTGAAGTGAAAGTACCCAATTCTCCTAACATCACTGACCCAGATTTCCAGCCATTCATAGCATAGGCTTGGGCGTCCTTTCAAGCTGCAAAGGAAGCTAATAATGGTCAAAAGAGTTCTAAAGGGCAGTGAATTCAATTTGATGGAGTTACTGTCCCCTCCAAATCCTGGGCCAAATTTGCAACTTCCAAACCAAACCCACACATAGCATTGGTCTGAGAAGAACAAGAACTGATCTCACCAGAGGTACAACAATCATGGATGACCCCAGTATCTGTGCCTCTTCAACCTCCAACCCCCCCTCTACCTCACATGTTACAGAGAAATCCACTATCAATTCCAGAAATGCATTTGCCTCACCACTGGCTAACCAAGTTCCTCCTTGCATTCCTGTCACTAATCCCCCAATTTTTGCCCTGGGGAAATACAGGTACTCTTTCATGCTTGAAGACAATTCAGCCCCCAAGCACATTCTAGACCAAGTTTTAGCAATGGCTATATCCATCACCATCAAAGATCTGTTTGCCATTGTGCCAGACTTCAGGAAACAATTTTGCAACACAACTACTATCAAACACATCTCCACATCTCCTTCCTCACAGCAGACTCATGTTGTCCAGGTAAATGAACTATCTGCTCATAACCCAGGTAAGGTAGACTGCAAATAAAGCAACCATGTTTTACATTCCAATGATGGCACTATTGTTGCACATCACAGCCTTCCCCTTTGATGCATAGATGGTAAGGTGGTAGGAACTGAGCACACTCTCACATGTATTTTGGATTCCAGATCTGAAATCATTGCTATGCCAAAGGGGGTTTGGCAGCAATTAGGAAACCCGATTTGCTCAGATCATCTTATGTGCATGATGTCAGCTAATACTAGCATTGATTTGACTCTGGGAGTGGTCAAGAACCTATCACTGTCATTTGGAATTGGAGAAATCACATTGCAGGTACAAGTGATTGATCACACTAACTTTGATCTACTCCTAGGCTAACTGTTTCACTGTCTCATGTCCACAACTACTGAAGATTACCCAGATGGTGCTCAAACCATTACCCTATGAGACCCAAACAACAGAAAAGAATTCTGCTTACCAACCTGTCTTTGGACAGATGGATGTCCACATTGCCACAAGGGCATGCATGACCTGCACTAACCACAAGAGCATAGTCAAACTGGGTTTTTAGGTCTCAATGATCTGCCTTCATGGTGGGGAGATTCTGTAAAATTCCCAGGTATGGACATGTTCTTGGATAAATATCCTTTCTTGAAGTGTCTTATGGCTGCTCATCTTTTCCATATTACTCTTTTGGCTTTTGACATGGATAATATTACTAAACCCACAGAATCTGCTTCTGCACTTTCCATTCAAATCACTTCATCTTCACCTTCTTCTAATTATGCATTTCTTTCATCCCTTCAATCTGTTTTGACTGATGTTGATCTTGCTGCCTTGTGGTCTGTCTATTGTTTTGACTGTTTTCTTCACACATTCTCATATAAACATGTCACTAAAAAGATTCACTCAATTCCCACTTCTGTTACAGAAGGCTTTCATATTGTCTGGCACTTGCCAGACAACCCTTTAGAGGGTTTACCTCCTTTACCCACTAATCCTCCAGAGTTTATCCCAGGAATCTGCTTTATGTAGGAACATGTGGATAACCTAGATCTTGATCCTGCCAAGTGGCTTTGGCCAGAAGAACTGAAACTCATTCAGTGGTTAGTCCTTGCTCATGAAACAGCCTTCACATGGGTTCCTACCAAACAAGGATGCCTCAATGAATGCTATTTCCCACCTGTCAAAATCCCAATGGTACCCCATCCACCCTGAGCACTTTGCAATATTCCAATACCATCTTCCCTTCAAAAGGATGTGATCCAAATTATCAAGGACCACATTGTGTTGGGGGTCTACAAACCCTCTACAGCAGCTTATCAGTCCCACTGGTTCTGCATCCTCAAACAAGATGGTAAAACCTTCTGCCTTATTCATGACTTACAACCCTTGAATGCAGTTATAACCTGCAATACATCCATACCCCCCTTTGTTGAGCATTTTATGGAATCCTTTGCAGGATATGTGGGTTATGGTATAATGGACTGATTTGCTGGATACAACCAGCATCCACTTCACACCAATTCTTGTGACATAACATCCTTTGCTACTTCCTTAGGTCCTCACTGTTTAACCACCATCCCTATGAGATACACAAACACAGTCAAATTCTACCAAGCCAATATGGCCTTCATCCTTCAAGACTAGATACAAGACCATACCATGCCTTTCATCAATGACTTACCCATGGAATCTGATATTACCCACTATCAATATAAGGACAGATCCTATGAAACTATACCTGAAAATTCAGGAATCCAAAGGTTTATTTGGAATCATTTTGTCATTGTTAACTGCATTTTACAATTCCTTCAGAACATCGGTGCAACTGTATTTGCCAAGAAATTTGTCCTCACTGCATTCAATGCTGTCATCATTGGATACAATTGTACCTTTGAAGGGTGAATACCTCAAGACACCAAGGTGCAGAAAATCCAGGACTGGCCTGAATGCACTACTCTTAGCCAGGTCTGTGGGTTTCTGGGTACATGCAGTGCCCTTCACATTTTTATCTGCAATTATGCACAAATGGTGCATCCTCTCATTGATCTGACCTGCAAAGGCATTGCCTTCACATGGGGAGAACCCCAGCAAGAAGCAATGCAGCATCTTAAGGATGCTGTTCTCAAATCACCTACCCTATGTCATCTCAACTACAAATGTGGTTGAGAAGTGTTCCTAGTGGTCAAAAGCCAATACTCCCAAGCAAAGCTGAAGTTGTATGGATTACTCCATGGTATGCACTCCCATTTTCAATATTCCTGACTTCAATGTAGACATGCAAAGTACATAAAGAGTATGATTAATTACCTGGATCTACAACCAAATGCCACAATTAATCATTGGATCATGGGTATCCTTCTTTCATTTCTGCTTGGTTTATGTTCATATAGATTGTCATACAGGTGCCATTGGACAATCTCGACACTTCCCTTCTGAATCAGATCCCCCTGAGGCTGATGATGTCAAGAAGTGGCTTGACCAGTTCTACTCCTCTGTGATGGAGTTATTTAATGATCATTTGTGCATTCCATCCGATTTGAGTTATGATAGCAACTATCTGCTTTCATCCTCAGATTTGGTTTCTCAATTCCAATGTGTTTCTCTTACTTGATTGCATTGTTATTCTCATTTCTTCATCATAATCATGACTTACATTTCAGCTGCTGGTACATACCCTTGGGAGCCAATCTGCAATAACAACCTGGACTTGTATATGCAGGTAATGCAATCACAAAACAAAGCACCTGCAATACCCCCAATCCCTCATTCATCCAATGTGTTATAATTTTACTTCCTTTCCACCATATTATTCTTTTCCTCTATCATTTTCCATGTCACTCTTGAAGAGGGACAACTTACTCTATAGAAGGATTTATCCTCATCTCCAGTAGTAACTCCATTTCTCTTCTTTGCCTTTGATCAGACTTATCTCTCCTCTGCTGTCTCTCTTATGTCAGCCAGTGTTCCTTAATATTCCATTATGTTCCATGTCTTTCCATTCAGTTCTTATCTTCTTGGTCCACACATGATTACCTTTCATATAAGTATCATCGCACACCCTTTGTATTCTTCATTCTTGATCTACACAATACAAGCATAACATCTAGTCTCAACCCTTTGAGTTCCTTGGAACTATCCTCAGTTGAGCCTCAGCTCAATCCTTTGTCTTCTTCATACTCTCTTGAAAGCCAACTCTTCAGACGTCAGTCTCTTCGTGAGTATCACCTGAGGATGTTGTCAAGTAAGCAGATATTGGCATATGCTTCATGTAACATAAGGGGCAAAAGAAGGAAAAAAAGTGAAGCAAAAATAAGCGACACCTGCACTTTTAACCAAGCAAGATCTGCTGATGTAAGGTGGACTTTGTTGATTTCCACATGCCTTATGCATTTCACACATTTCTATTGTCCACAGTCACATGACTGACTGGGGACAGTCAGCAGCAAAGAACTCCACAGATATAGGAGTGTAAATTCACCTTTGCTCATATCCTCCTACCATTGACCAACTATGTACCTATCCTAATCATCCTTCCTACATTTTCACCTCTCCCTCCCCCCTTTTCAGTCATTTGCAATAGCCCTAGGTTGAATCCACTCATAACCCACATATCCACATCCACATAGCATAACCAGGAACCACCCATGGTAAGTCTTTCTTCTATGAGATAAGCTCTGACTATGAGTCCATCCCTGGTTATATTTGTCTCACTCCTGTATGTGTCATTCAATGGTTTCCAACCATCTTGACACTTTGAATATTGTAATTGGTATTTGTCTCAAGTCCAGGATATTCCTAGACTATAAAGAGTGTACCTACATACTCAAATATCATCTCCCTTCAGTTTGGATGATTCTGTCCAGGATTACCTGGAGAGTCACAGGTATTGGTATCCAAGCTCCCCAAAGCTTCTAAGAATGAACTTACCTCTTTCTCTTGGTTCCTCTCTGTAACCCCTTTAGGGTCAAGCATCTCATACCCTTCTCACTATGCCCTGCAGCAAATTTCATCCTAGGACTTGTTTCTTGAGCTCTAGGGTGTTTTCACTCTCTTCAGCAGCAACCCATTTCATGAGATGGCAGTAAAACATCTCCAAAGTAAATGATGGCTGTCAAGTCCTGTTCCTTTGCACCTTTGGCCATCATTTTTAAACCCATGGTTTGACAATATCCCACCACTCTGCTCCATGTTTGTCCACCATATGTGCTTGATAGCATGAAGTTATTCCATCAGCAACCCTCCAGCATTTCCATTGTGGTTTTTCATTATTCTGTCTAGTGGAAAGATGTAAGTCTTCTGGTGTATAAGAACTGCTTTGATAACCAACTCACCCACACAGTCTGCATACAACATATTTTGAATCCAGTTTGTGCATCAACCATGGTGCATCCTTAGGCTTTTTTTCTGGTTTGTCCTCAGAATCTACTGCCCAAAGAAAGTACCAAATATCTGTTGCAGTAGTCTTTGACTCCTGACATGAGGTACTAGAGCCCAAGGATAGCAGCAGCCTTGTTATAGTGGCCATTGAATCACTCAGAATCTGTGACAGACTGACTTCACAGACAGGGGCAGTGACTCATGGTGATATGGCAGTGGAATTATGGGCAAGTGGCTGCATATTAGTAGACTGTGGAGCAATGATGGTACTGTGTTGGTAACATTCATCCACCATTTGCCTTTTGGTGCTGCTGACTTGTTTGCAGGTGCTGCTTTCTTTCTTTTTTGTGTTCTCTTTTCTGTATTTACATCTGCTATGCCAGCAGCCTCAGCTTGCATCACAAGTTGCATGGCCATGCCTGGTGCAAGCTGTTGTGCTAACAACCCATCATTTGGGCCACCAATGGTATTACTAGAATCCAGAGCCAGAATGCCAGGTGCATACAGAACATGGGAAGCAGCTGATGGCACCTGAGTACTAGCATAGAAGCCTGAGCTTGCATGATAGAGCATCTGTTCTGGCATCATTTGATGGCCTGGTTGCACACAGTTAGATAATGAGTAAGTGGTAGATGGTCCATAGTAAATATAAGGACTCATGCTCAGCTGACTTGGATTGTTGGTAGCATGTGTCATTGCAGGAGGGGAGAAAGTCCACAGCAAGTTGAATAAGCCATCCAGTGGGCTATGGGTTGGACTGGGATATGGAGGGTTTGTAATGGCACCTGGCCAACAGATGTCAAGGGACTCAAGCCCAGTCCTAGGCCTGTCAGATATTGATGGTGGTGACCTGAAGTGTAAGGTACACTGGCAGTGCGCCATGATTCTGAGTCTGATCTGCCAGTACTCTGTTGAAAGTTAACATTGGACATATGTAACCTTTGGTGTTTGATGAAGAGGAAGAATTAAGTATTGAAAGCAAAATAAGTCTTAACATTGCTGTGGTATTCAATAATGGCCACTTATTTTGACAGAACTTGGCCAACTCATGACCCTCACAGGCTCACAGTTTCTTGAAACCAGCAATGTTTTTGAGATAGTAAAGCTAGGAGGAACAGGGGCCATGGCAGTAGATACTAGATACCAGATACTAGATATTAGATAAGTGTAATGATAATCTGCAGCAGTTTGACAGGCCTCTTGAAGTGAACAAAGTGGCTTCCTTTCCAATTCAGTGTTCTTGAACTGTGTTGAAGTGGTGCTTATTGGAAGTGAAGCAAATTAACCTCAAAGTCAGTTCACTTCAATAGCAACACTAGTGGGGATGTCTCTGCAAATTTCTTTTCAAACTCTGCCCAGTATTCCCACTACAGATGTAGTGTTGGAAGGGTCTGGTTCAGTCTGGTTCACAGTATAAAACTATGAACCCCAAAGCAAATTATCAGTTACATTTACCAAATATCCTGAACACTAGACCTGACCATTTTGGACCAAACATAGCATTCAGTTCAGTGTTCAAATGCATTCAGACATCAAACCAACAAGAAATCTGTATTTACAGCAGTACTACCATATAAATCACTTCTTGAACACCATGCTAACATCAGAATAATAAGAAATTTCAGAAAAGAGTGCTGTCCTTGATGAATGCACCTCCGCATCCACTCCAGCACTGATGTGACCATTCCAATACCTACTCTTCAGTAGCAGTAAAGCCTCAAACATGTGTGGTGTCAGATGGTTGCAACGTAAAGTCCTGGTAAGTCCTCCTAGAGAGACAGCACATTCAAAAGGGGTTGCTGAACCTTGGGTTGTGAGGTAGTCTTGAGCCATCTGAGCAAGGGTGGGATACTGGCAAGAGTGGTGCTGGTTTTCAATAGATTGAGTTCAGTATATAGTAATTGCAATGTGCAAAGACATACCCCCCCAGCACACTACAGTACATCATTGATATTTTCCTTGAGTGGTCCTGACATAAAGGATATCAATTCAGCACAAGAATCAATGGCACCATGTGCATGCCACTCAGCCTGGATTGTTTGTCACATCCATGCTTATCCATATTGCACAGTCCTGGAGTGGGTCTGCTCAACTGAAAGTAAATCTGAATCAGACACCAGTAAATTGTCACATTAGTATGCAAACAATGCACCAGGTTTAGCTTGCTGAACTGGGTTTGAAACTGGCTGCTTTTCATTGGATCTGGTTGTATAATACTTATCAAACTATGCATCCCCAATGAGTTGGTTCCATCTAGATCAGATGAGCATTTGTTCTCACTACCAACTCAAACTTCTTCAAGCCGTCCTCATATTCAACAGAGTTCCACTTCTTCCTGACATCCACTAGCTTTATGGAGGGATCGAGTGCTAGACAACTTATTAGCATTCAACTTGCAATATAAAAGAACCTTGTAGGCTTACTCATTGTTATAAAGTAGATATCAGATTCATCTGTACTATAATATTATTTGCTGAGATTCTGGAGTCCAGCTCCAAGGGTGTCTGAAATGGCTTTGTACTTCAAATATGAATTGAAGTCTTCCCAACTTTGGATGAGGAATTCAAGAACAGGAATGGAATGGGAAAGAGATGGAATGGTGGCTGGCAAGAGGCTTTGCATGGCAGCAGTCCATTCCTATATGGCAAGTTGATACTTGTGGCCAACAAATCATATCTCGCACCTTTTAAGATATGATGAATTAACTCAAGATGTTTCCATTCAGATGCTAATGGTTTGAAGTCTGCATACTGCTTCTTTCTCAGTGAAGGTACCTTCTCACTGTCATCTGCATCCTTGACAAAATAGATGACAACCTACAAAAATTAAACAAACATCAATACCTGCAGCCTCAACATATGAAATGTTACCTTTTGAAGCTTCAAGAAGTATTCAAGGCAGTGATACAAAGAGGCCCAGCAAATCCATACCCAGTCAACTAGTTCAAGTACTGGTATATTGACCTCAGTACATATCTCCTGAAAAAATTTACATGCTTGAGGAGATTTGCAGATCTAATTGGTGGTCGTTAGGTAACATAAAACTCATATAAGGATTGCAAGTATACCTGCATGATGAGGGCAAGGACTTTGCCCAGAGCATCTGCTAAATCTGACTTGGAGTCAGATGCAAGATCAGGATTCTCATAATCTTGTATCGCTGCATCCACCTGGTGGTCAAGCTCATCAAATTCACTGATGTTTGTCCCTCATGCTTGGACACAATTCATGGCAGCCTTGAGTTTTTTTCTTAGCATGGCACAGATGTGGGTGAGATCTCATTGACAAAATATCCAGCAGCCAAATGAAGAGCATGTTCAATGCAGCTGTAATAGAAAATAAATCAGTGAATATAGTATTGGCAAGACATGTTTGACCAACCATATGCATTGCTCCTTAAAATTAGCTATTTCAGTGTCAGAAAGATACTCAACCAATGCTTTGATTGCCATGTCATTGTTAGATGCATTTCTGGCAGTAAACCATCCAATCTGTTAAGTGATCAATTATGAAACATAATAGGCAAGTTCACAAAAACCTTGCAACATATGTCATAACAATTAATTACACTCATCAGAATTCTCACAAGATTGGTGCCAGAATAATTGCCCTCAATTGGAGTGAAAGCAAGTTGTTTAGAATGAAGTTCCCAATCCTGTGGTGCTTCTACAGGAGCCCAAATGTAGTGTCCTATAACTGAAAGAAATAGGTCTTGTACACCATTTGTCCAAGAGTTGAAGGTAAAAGGAATATGATCCAGAATATCCAGGAGGGATTGTCATACTGATGCTTCAACAGTTTGTGCATGCTGCAATATTTTATTCCAAACCTTCTTCCAGTGGGGTATATCCTTATCAGCTAAGCCAGGTCACATGTATCTCAACAAACAGCAAAATGGACCCTTATCAACCAACAAGAATGCCTGCCAAGCAAATTAGCAATAAATGAGATACAAAATAGACCACACACTTCATCCTCAAGAACAATTAACTTGATAATGTAATCTAGTAATCCAGCCATTGTAAAGGCAGGAATGCATGACTAAGGGACAAGAACAGCATCCAACATAGTTTAGTACCCCTTTATCTTCACCTGATGGCAGTGCTTGAGGATGGGGCTGAATTCCTGCTTTTATGCAATGGTCTTTGTAAACAGATACATGGTCCTTGTGTCTAACCTTTCATATATGATACATGCATGCATGAGCTACCTTGCAATATAACTATGCTGACTGGAGACACTTCCTGTGAAAAATATGTGGTGCTATGACATTCCCTTGGCCCTATTACAATATATTAGTACCATGAATAAAAATAAACATGGCAGCTTACTTGCAAATGCCACACCAGTGGCCTGTCATTGTCTTTCCTGTGTCCATGTTTGTAGCCTCACTGGCAGTGAAAATGGTCCACACATCCATCTGCTGTTCAATCACGGTTTGGGCAGACCATCTCCTGGAAGAGAAAATTAGCAAACAACAACAAAATCTGCTATGCCACTTACTGCACAGTCAGCATCACCCAACACAGCTATTGACAGCTTGGGCTCTAGATCAGACATGTTCACATCTGTATCTGCATCAAATTCTTCATGCACATTGCTCTTGGGTAAATCCTGAGGACATCCAGAAGGCCAGCAATGGAGTGGGTGATCTACCACATCCAGGCTTCCAAGCTCTGCACATGCCACTTTTCATTTGGCTGGCTTCAGGGAAGTAACAAATGTTGCATTGTTGTCAGGGTCAGTAACTCAGCAAGATGCCTTTGGAACCTGCTCAGAGCAACAATGACCAGCATTGCTATCTTGATGGCTTGGAAAGGGCTGGGAACCCAGAGGGATGAGCTGGATGAAGCTGGCACAGGAGGAAGTGGGATCATGTCGTCCAGGTCAAAAAAGAACTGAATGCAGCTAGCATCAAGGAGCTGCCCATTAGGGCCAAGGGCACACTGGTCTGAGTCTGCAGGAGATGGCATGATGGGCATTCTGTGGATGGGTCTTCCAACCAAGGGTAATCTCACCTTTATGGCTGAATCCTGATGGTGGATTGTAGAGAACAGTTCCATGAACAAATGCCTTCCCACACTGCCAAAGAATGCTTCAGAACTTATATTGCATGGATTTGATGGAAGCTTGGGAGTCAAGGGATCTTGAATTGAGGAGTATGGTAATAAAGTCACTGAGGCACTGTTTTATGACACACAAAGAGTGTTGAAGGGTGTTGGAGCGCGATCAGTGCGGGAAGGACGGACATGAGTGGCCTTGCAGAAAATTCTAACACGCGTGATCTATTACGTAAGACTAGAAACGTTCGAACGCGTTCGAACGCACTCGGACCGATGTACAGGCATTCAGCAATGAGTGAACGTGAACTGGACCTGGCGTCCAGTTCAGCCAGAGACTGCGAACCTTGGACCGGACTTCGGTCTGGTTCAGAACTGATCCTGTCCACCACTATCCAGATGGGAACGAGACTAGACTCCTACCTACATTCCACAGTTTGAATCACACAGGAAGACTAAATAGTAAAGTTGACACTGATTTGCTCATGCGAAAAAGATTTAGAGCTGTTAGAGCAGCGGATCACGTCGGTCATATTCTTTTCTGAACGGTGACTTCGATATTCTGATCTCAGTAGGTGAGGACATCTGCTTCAAGTGGACCACGATGTTTCTCGTGATATGACATTGCCCAGACAATCACCCCTCACTAATCATCTGTGAACATTCATGACAAGTGGCTGCTTTGGTGGTGGTTGGCTAATGGTCTAAACATGCGCCCAACAAAGGGAACTTGAGAGCCAGGAAATCACAATGCGTCCGGCGGCCTTTCAGTGGACATTGTGATAGATTCAACAAAAAAACAATTAGTCAGTATGTCTTCTACCCGTTGGACAGTGGTCCTCACAATTGTTGACACGAAGATTGCTGGAGATGTCCCAAGTTTTGAATGTCCAGCGATGTGCAGGAGATGCCCTGGTCGACACATTTGTAAGTCTCACCGTACACTACATCCTTGCACAAGCAACCCCATGGCTGGCCCTTGCTGACAAGAGATGAGTAAGGTGCAGTAAGGATAAGCGTGAACTTGGAGACTCGGACATACATTACGGTGCATTGGTGGTCAATCACGGCTCCTACATAGCAGTTTGTGATACAGGGGTCCTCATCTTGAGCTTGTGCAAGCAGTGCACACGAGATGATGAAGAGGAGGGCCTTCGGGTTGACAAACATTGCGACGAAGAAACGAATGGGATCGGAATGCGAGTAAGTATTTTTATGTGAGGATTCTCGGGGCCTTGTGCCTTGCAAGTAAGATGAGGTCTCCTGGCAAATGACTGTAACAAACGTTCATTTGCAGTCGCACATTAGTCCCCGCAACAACCATCCAATTGTTGAAACAATACCGCAGGCAACTGAGATCTCCGGACAATCGTTTGTAACAAACGTACAGCATGATACCCCTTAGTTGTATACATGTTTCAGTGTCATGGCTATCGACATCACATGATGAGCATTGATGAGGAATCGCTCTATCGACATTCCATCCTACACAATGACTTTCCTCTCTCTGGACAGCGGTGTTGATGATATTCAAATTGTTAATTACCCCGCCTCATTGCAGGGCGTTCAAATTTGTCCTCTCCGGATCCAAGTTGGCCCGTTCGAGTATAAAGAAGGTTGCCTTGACAACATGGTCCACGCGAAATGCTGGACTGGGCGTCAGTTAGTTCCGTACAAGTTACGAGCAGAGCTCGGTTTTCGGCAAGCCGAAAACGCCGCGCAAGGTTTCATCCCAGTTTGCTTTGAAGATGCTAATCCTAGTTCTTAGGATGATGTTCATTTTAGTTTCATAAATAGAAGATTGCATTAGAATAGTATTCAATTCAAGTTGAAAGACAACAAAAGTAAGAAATCAATTGTCCAGTACATTTCTAAGTACCTCAGTATAAACAACATTGGTTGTAGTAGTTGTATTCTGATCAGGAGAAAATATAACCTTCAAGTTTCTAGAATTGGTACATCTGGACAAAGCTACATATAATTGGCCATGTGAGAAGACAGGAGTGTGCAAATCAAGACCAACATGTTTGACACTTTGTCCTTGTACTTTATTGATTGTCATGCTGAAGGCAAGGCAAACAGGAGATTGTAGATGTTGCAGTGGAAATGGAAAGTCATCTGTGTTTGCATCCAAAATCATTTGAGGAATGAAGAAAATGTTGTCATCACCACCTTGTACTCCTTGGTTTTCCTGTCTAAGCACCCGACATTGAAGAAATGTGGAGTTGAGTTGATCAAGATCATCTGTGTGCCATTGTAAAGTCCATGACTGGGATCCAAGTTTTGCAACAGCATGAGAGGTGCACCAACTTTCAATTCCAGCTTGTGAAGTGGAAAGCCAGAAGGATCCAGAGTATGAAGAAA